>CM075813.1:29832931-29890325 GCA_037975025.1 Excoecaria agallocha | reverse complement strand
TTGACACTCTTGATTTATTTCAGTATTTCCTATGTCTTTTGGTTTCTTATAACATATCATAATATGTAGTTTAGACAGATCTGACTATTTCCATTTAGGACAAACAATCCAGTTAAAGCATCCATTCAGTTAAAGCAGCTTTATTACGAGTTCGAAAGTTTGAAAACAAAGATGACATTTCTGTTAATTCAAATGATAATAAAATCCTTTCAGTATTCTAACTTCCATAGAATAGGAAGATTAACCTCCCTTATCCGATTCTCCAATTCAAAAAGGAGTTTTGTTTCCTATATAGGACTTATAGATATGTTCAAACTCTTGCCTATAAAAACAAAAGGTATTCTCTTTTCTCTCTCTAAGATATTATTCTCTTTTTCATATAGTTTCTGACTTGATTGTTGGAATCTCCCCAATCAAAACCTCGTCAGAATTTTGTGATTTCATGTGACTTTTTCCAACCACTAGCTCAAAATTTTTATAGTCATCATTTGGTGCAATGAGTATGGACTTACCTGGAACGATGGACCTCTTCCCCAATTTGAGCACCATCCTTGCCCTGCCAAAAAAATCAAGCTAAGTAGAATCAACATCCACCCCACTTATTCAGCATCTTTTCCCCAAGACCAAGCCATTACAATGGCAGCCCAGACTGCCGCATCTATTCCTCCCATACTTGGCTTTACACCACAAACTGTGTAAGTTTTTCTCATAACTCTATCCACATGGCAGCTCAGGCACCCCCACCAACCTCAACACCTGCCCCACTTTCTTTACCCGATCTGCTAGCCCTAGGATCAGTGATAACCCTTATGGCTAAACAATTTGAAAGGCTTTTCAAAAAAGAATACAAAAGTATAATAACAGAAATACTTTGCATTACTAGGGTAACTTTTGATACCCTCTGTCTAGGGAAATTCTAACGGCCCTTTCCCAAAAATATGATTACCTAGCCTATCCAAATACAAGAGCAATACTCCCGAGCTCACCAAAACAAATTCCACTATACTATACTAGTCCACACCATTGAAGATGCCGCTTTATGCAAAATTTTTCTCCAAACCCTCACAAAGTCCACCCAAATATGATTCATAAACTTGCTCAAGCACTCAATGCAAAATTTTGAATAGTTCAATGATATATTTAGGGCAAAGTTTGTGGCAGTTATTTGTCTTATGAAGGTTTTGGTCGACCTTAACCAAGTTCAATAAGAAAAAGGCAAACCTTTGTGAACTTATGTAGAAAGATTTAATATCATGGCCATAGACATCCAAAATCTCAACCTGAAAGTGGCAATTAATGCCCTAATACACAACATAAGGTGCCAATATTTAAGTGATTCGTTAAATAAGAAACCCCTTAACGACTTTACTGAACTCATGTTTTGAGCACATTAGTATATCATAATGGATGAGGTTTTCTATAATGGCCTTAACACCGAATCAGCTGTGAACAATACTTTCCGATGGTGAATAGTGCTTTTCGGGCCAAAAAGTATATCCGAAAGTCAAAAATATTTTATTATACCATCAAAAAGTATTGGTCAGAGAGAGTCCGGGGTTGAAATTTGAAGTGAAATCGAGGTCAAATGGTCCTCGAAAGGTCAAAAATACAAAAAAGGTAACGAGTCAATTTTCCTGGTAGGAAATGTGACTTGATTTTGCATAAATTTTTAAAAATAGTAAATAAACTCTGATAATAATCAGATTTTGCATGTCCTCATGAATTTTTATGTAAAATATTTTGGTAGTAAAAATTGAATATTTCGATGATACTGATAGTTATTTAATCGGACTAATAAGTTTGAATCGGTTTGATAATGAATTCTGATTGAGCCAAAAATTTGCTTACTATCTATTTTTTGATGTGATAAGAGTGATGGAATTATTTTTGGAGTGATTTGAAGGTTAGAAGTGGAAGAATTTTAATTGGCCTCAAATGGCCTAAAATGGGCTTTTAAGTGAACTTGGGCTAAGCCCACCTATTAGGCCCAATTTTGGGCCCATATGAGAGATATTTAAGGGATGGAAAAATCTGAGAGAACTCCAGATTTTTCCCAACCCCTCTCTTTTCCTTAAGTGGCCTAACCATTTCTCTCTTCCCTATCCCTTTGATTTCTCTTCAATCCACTCCAAATCTCACTTGTTTTCCAACATAAGAATTGAAGTTCCATCTCTCTAGGTCCCTAAGGTAGTCTCTATTAGCAGATTTGAGCAAAGAAAGTGGAGAAATTAAGTTAGGAAAGGAAAAAGGTTTAAGGCAAACTTTAAGAAATTAGTTGATTTAATTGATTTTTTAATGTTTTCTTATAGATTTTAAGGTGTAGAGTTCAAATATGAGCTCAATTTTTGCATTAGAGGTCAAAAAAATAAGGGTTACTAAGCTTGTTTGGCTGGCCATGGTAGGTGAGGAAGAAGGATAAAGATTGGCAAGGGACAAAGGCAAGGAAAATGATGTTTAGGCTTCCTAAAGCAAGGAAAAATTGTAAGTGACTAAGAAATCTTTACATTTTCTATAATTTTGAATTTAATTCCTTTATGTAATTAGGGTAAAAATTGTTAAATTGTTTAAATGTTGCAATCGGTGTGAGAAAAATGAAATTAAACCATATAAAAGAATAATTGAATGTTTAAAGTGAAGAAGAAAAATTTTTAGGGTGAATTATTATAGGTGGCCGAAATAATCTCTAAGGAAAATTGATGGAATTTTACATGAAATTAATAAATAATAGTTCAAATTAACCCTAAGTCTAATAATTAGTGCCTATGAATTTTTAAATAATTTTTGGAATAAATTTGAGAATTTTTAAGTTTATTTAATGTGTTTGTATATAGTAAAATTTATGACTTATTGTGAAACGATTGGTAAATTAATTGAAAATTTGTAATAAATATAAAACAACGCATATATGAATTTTTTTAGAATTTATTGGAATTATTAGAATTATTTTGAGAAGTAAAAGTGAATATGTATAGTAGAAGATATTGAATTATTAATGAATAATTAAGTAAAAATACAAAAGTTAGTGACTTAATATGAAATAAATTCACGCTCCCTGAAAAAAGAAATGAAAAGTCAGTTGACAAATTTTTTGGAATTAAAAAGGTTAATAAAATAATTGTAACCGTACCCTTAAAAATAGTTAGGCAGTAAAAACTAGTTCATGATATAATTGGCTAATCATAGGAACACCTTTATCACAGTGCAAGTCATGGTGACTTGCTTTGCTATGGGTAAGATCTCTGATCTCCATAGCTTCAGTGTAAAGTGAAAGTGTAAAATGCAGTGCTCTATGAGAAACGGTTTATTGGGAATTATTTCTCTATTAGTGATTGCCAATAGGGTCCACCTTCCGTGTATCCGGTCTAAGGTTTTCTGCCAGGTCTATACTAGGGGCATAATGAAAGAAAAATGCTAAAAATGTGAAAAGATAATGAGAAATGACAATTAAAAGTGAAAAGGGACTAAAGTGAAAGAAAATGAAAGTTTATGAGCAAAATAGTAAATTTTCCCAAAGTGTAGAAATTAAGCAAATCAATTAAAATAATTGCTTAATTAAGGGTAAAATAGTCAATTAGTGATTAAATTGCTTAAAAATAAAGTTTTATTGTCGTTAGAGACTAAATTGAAATTTGCATAAAACTGTCAAAATAAGTATTAAATGACATAATGTACACTAATTGAGAGCTTAAAGACTAAAATTAAGCCAAATTGAATAATATTGTAAATAACTTAAATTTAGTATTTTATTAAGCAAATAAATGATTTTATATGATTGTAACAAAATGGGTTGTTTTAAAATTTTGTTTGTAATTGTAGAAAATGTATAGATTATTAGTCATCACTGAGCATGTTTAGTGCTCAGCACGTAGTTGTTACTTCGTGCAGGTACTCAGGAGCAAGAGCAAGATAACACTTTGCAAGACTTCTTTTAGATGTTTTTGTTATTAACATTTTGGCATGTATATAAAGTTAATATTTTGGATATGTAATATGTGAACAAAAGTTGTATTAATGAAGGATTATGATGATAAATTATGTTTGGTATATGGGTGATTTGGAATGGATGAATGTGATTATTATAGTATTGTATTATGCCTCCGAGAGGCTATGTGAATTGTCTGCTTTTCAGGAGACTAGTATCATGTATAACCCTTATATTACAAAAATTTTATTAAATGCATAGTAAATTGGACATTTATAGATCGTCGGCAAACCTTTACTAAATTACTGAACTTAAGTTATAAACCTAAGAGTTTTAAAGTAAGAAAAATAATTTATAAGGAATTTAGTTGGAAAAAAATATCCGTCCTATGATGTACCGGAACAATGATAGGTGTGCTAAGGGTGTTACATTTAGTGGTATCAGTGTAAGCCTTTAGATGGTTCTAAGATTGGAGTGGGTATTAATGCTTGATTTAAACTACATATATACATTCCAATTTCTATTTTGAGAAGGTGTTTTGGAATTAATGTGTTCTTACTCCTTTCTATTTTATAATGAAAAGAAGTCTGGAGAACAAAGCCGTGAGGTGGAAGATAACAGGAGTGAGGCCTCCAGCAATGTTGGGCAACAACAGGTCCCACAATAGCAAGTACCTCCACCAGTAGCGCCTTCTCCACCTCTTCCTCCTCAACTAGACTTCCTCAACTTAATATCAGATTATATTCAACACAGACTATAGATTGGTCAGGCCCAGACATAGGCATCAATAGTACATATTCAGCCACATGATCCTCTAACACCAGCAGTTGTAGAGGAGTGGTTATACAAGATCAAGAGATTATTTGAGATTACCCATAGTCCCCTGGAGGAGAAGTTTGAGGGTATAGTTGCCTTACTCCAAGGACCAGCTTTTGTGTGGTGGAATTCAGTTAGAAGACATACTCCAGCATACCGGCTGAACTGGAAATTCTTTGTTGACTAGTTTGAGAAGAAATACATTGGGTCTGAGTATGGGATTGCTATGCATTATGCTTTTTAGAGGTTAAAACAGGAAAACCGCACAGTGGCAGAGTACAACAAAGAGTTTGAGCACCTGAGCATCTATTTGGATGAAAGCCAGGCCACAGAAGAGAGGTTATGTTAGCATTTTGAGAGAGGATTGCATACTGAGCTGAGATAGATTATTGAGGCTCAGCATTATCCTGACTTACGGTCTATGATTGAAGCGGCTATAAAATTAAAAGCCAAGCAAGCTGAGAGACAGTCCTGGTTTCAACAAAATAAGAAGCAAGGATAGAGCAGTGGAAAATCAGGACAAGGTAAGAAGCAGAAGGGTCAGTAAGCACCTCATGGCCACCCACCAATAGGTCAAGCACAGGTAGTGCTTCTTGTGGCAAGTCTACTGCTACTACAGCTTCTAGTGCACCCCTAGGTAAAGACAGCGGGTCAGCGGTGCAGTGTGATCAATGTGATAAGACACACCTTGGGGAGTGCAGGTTCTTGACAGGAGCTTGCTTCAAATGTAGGCCCAGAGACCATCAGATCAGAGACTGTCCTATGCTACAGACTGCTGCAGCCACCCCATCAGCCTCTGGTACAAGGTCATCTGCACCACGGGGACGTGGTAGGGGAGCCTGTAACACCCTTATCACTCCGATCTAACTGACCAGTGCATGCAAACCGGTAAATTTTTTTTCTTTTATAATGACTTTAAAATAATACCAAAATTCAATATTACCAATTTACTTAGGTATTCAATGACCTATAACTGTCCCGGGTTACTATTCACATAATAAAATTTTGGCAATATAACGGCTGTATATGTAACTAGCCTCCTAAAAAACAGACAAAACACAGCCTCTCAGAGGCACAACACTTCTGAAACAACCATCTCATTCTTCAAAATTCCCATAAATCAACCATCAACTCTAAACAGGTCATAACCACATGCACACACATATATGTTTACATATCTTTACATAATCCTATATTCATACATAACAGTTTGTTTATATAAATGCCAAAACCTACAAGCTACTAAACAAAATAACTTCTTCCATTTGTGCATCGCTGCTCCTCCAACTTGGTACCTACATGCAGCAGAAACTACATGTTGAGCATAACTTATGCCCAGCGGTGACTAACAATTCTAATACTTTCTTTTCAATAATATTTACCTTTATTTTGATTCGACCAAATAAATTAAATTTAAAAAAAATAAATACAGTTAAACATATTTTACTCAAATTCAAGTGGAAACGGTTGTTTTTCATACTATTTACTCTTTTCCTCATTTATTACATAACTTTTGGCAAATTTCCCATTTAGTCCTCGAACTCTTACTAAATTCCAAAAATGTCCTTTTTGTCTTAATATTTACAAATTTTCCATTATAGTCATTTATTTCCATTCTTATTACATAGTTTCTTTCCTTATTCATCATTTATGCTTTATTATACTATTTTCGGGTAAAATTACATTTTAATCCCTATACCATGAAAACTTTATTTTTTTGACACTATTAAACCTCCAAAATTACTATTTTGCCCTCGTTAACCATTTCTTATTTATTTTTACTTATTAATTACCCACTTTGGCAAAATTACCATTTTGCCCCTGAACTTTCATTTTCTTTCATTTAAGCCCTTTTTTCACTTTAAACTTCATTTTTATCATTCTTTTCATTTCTTTTAACTTATTATCACTTTCATACTCCTAGTACAGTACCAACAGAAATTCTCAGACTGGATAACATACAGACTGAAAAATAATCTCAAAGACCACTTTTTCCCAGAACAAATATCAGATACATACAGAAGCCATGGAGATCAGTGATCCTACCATAGCTAAGCAAGTCGTCATGACTTGCACCGCAGTACAAATGTCACTATGGCTAGCCAATTATATCCTGAGCTAGGCTTTTACTGCCAGACTATTTCTAAGGGCATAATTTCACAGAAATTCAATTAAATCATTATTTCTTATTATTTCATTACATAATTAGGCTTGTTTACCTTATTATTTATTCTTTTCAATCCCTTCACATGATTTGTGAATTATTCTACCATAATTCACCGAAATTATTCATTTTCTCACCAAATTGCACATTATTTCACATTAATTCAACAATTTCATTACTTACATAATTAAGAAATTTTCTCTAAAATATTCATTAAATTTTTATAAATTCCATAAAAATTCTCAAGCATGTTATTTCATTTCTACTATGATTTTGAAGTATAAAATCATCAAAATTTACAAAATAAACCTTAGTTTTCTTTAGTGATTTATTCGGCCAACAAAGGACCCACACCTTATTTTCATGTCACACTTCATTCAAGCATTTAAACACACTTATTTAAGGTCTCTTAACACTAATATATCATTACTTTCAATTAAACATCATTTTATCACTTTTACCCTAAGTTACATAAATTTTACATAGCCAAAATCAAAGGAAATATCAAGATTTATTAGTCACTAACCTTTCCTTCTTGCTCTAGGTTGCCTAAGCTTCCTTTTCCTTGCCTTTAGCCTTGGAATCTTGCAAATCACCTTGATTCCCTAAGGAGGCCGAAATTTCAACACATAAAAACTCTATTTTCTTGACCTTAAATGCTAAAATTAACGTCAAAAATGAAATCTAGGCACCCAAAAATATAAGTAGGCACCTTAGAAAGAATTTTAACTCATTGGTTTCACTTACCTCAAATGAAACCCTAAATTCTCTCTCTTGATTTCCTTGATTTTCTTCCTTCTTTTGAAGAGAGGAGGGCACTAAACTTAACTAGGGTGGTAGAAATTACTATTCTAAGGCTTAATTTAGTGTGAAATGGAGGGAGAAAAGAAGAAAAACTTAACAAAAATGGTGAAGAGTGGTCGGCCAAGAAGAAAATGTGGAGAAGAAGATGAACCTTCTGGTGAGTCCCAAAAAATTCTATCTATTTATATCTCCTCTTTAAGGGTGGAATGGGCTTGGATTGGTTATTGGGCTTAATTAATTAATTAAAGCCCAATAATAACTTAATTCAAAGCCCAAAGTGATTTCTCATATTTTTTTACACCAAAATATTCTTCATAAAATTTCATGAAGATCTGCAAAATGTGGAAATTTTTGGAGTTCATTTACTATTTTTAAAAATTTATGCAAAATCAAGTCCCTTTCCTACTAGGGAAAATGACTCGCTACCTTTTTCGTATTTTTGACTTTCGGAGGCCTATTTGACCTCGGTTTCACTTCAAATTTCAACTCCGGACTCACCATAACGAATATTTTTCCGATGGTTAAATAAAATATTTTTCACTTTTGGGTCCAATTTACGGCCCGGGTACACTATTCACCATCGAAATTTACTGTTCACAGCCAGGCCGGTGTTGAGGCCATTACAGAGCCACCCCTAATACTTCAGCCTCCAGACCAGTTGGTTAGTCATCACAGGGTCAGAGGCGAGCAGCTGGATAGACTTATGCTGTTAGGGCCCGAGAAGAAGAGGATGCTCGCGATATGATAATTGATAAGTTTCTTGTGTTATCTGATTCTCTTTATGCACTGATTGATCTTGGTTCAACACACTCTTACATTAGCACAGAACTGGAAAGGGGTAAAGGGATAAAAGAGGATGATTGGACCAGGATATCTTGGTGAGTAATCGTCTGGGGCATAGTGTGGTAGTAAACAAGATTTATAGATAGTGTCTTATCGTCATCCAGGGACATGTATTCCCGGTAAATCTGATCGAGTTGCCCTTTCGCGAGTTTGAACTAATTTTAGGGATGGATTGGTTATCCGCCCATCAAGTGACTGTTGATTACAAAAAGAAGAGAGCTACTTTATAGCTTTAGATTGGTGATGAGATCATAGTTATGGGTGTGAGATCCAATTTTCTATCTGATGTAATATCAGCTACTGCGGTAAAAAGATTGATCAGAAAAGGTTGTGACGCTTATGTGTGCTATGCAGTGGAGGCAAATAAAGATTGTCCATATGTGTCAGATGTGCCTACGGTTAGGGAGTTCCAATATGTGTTTTTCGATGAGCTACCAGGTTTACCACCTACTAGAGAGGTGAAATTCTACATTGAGGTCACTCCTTGTATTGCTCCCATTTCTATTGTTCCGTATAGAATAGCACCTGTAGAGTTGAAAGAGTTAAAGATTTAGCTTCAGGAGTTGCTAGACAAGGGGTTTATCAGACCCAACACTTCTCCTTGGGGAGCACCTATCTTATTTATAAAGAAAAAGGATGGGACTCTCCGATTGTGCATCGATTATAGGTAGATGAATAAAGTGACTGTAAAGAACATATATCCTCTCCCTCGCATTGAAGACTTATTTGACCAGCTTAAGGGAATGGGTGTCTTCTCCAAAATTGATCTGAGGTCGGGTTATTATCAGATGGGTGTAAAGGAAAATGATGTGTCTAAGACTGCTTTTCGTACCAAGTATGGATATTTTGAGTTCTTGGTCATGCCATTTGGGCTTACAAATGCACCAACAGCCTTCATAGATCTGATGAACAGAGTCTTCCACCCATATCTAGATCAGTTCGTGGTGGTCTTCATTGATGACATCCTGGTGTATTTTAAGACACCAGAAGATCATGATAAGCACTTGAGGATTGTTTTGCAGACTCTGAGAGAAAAGCAGCCATATGCCAAATTCAACAAATGTGACTTTTAGCTGAATGAGGTATTTTTTTTGGGGCATGTTATTTCTGCAGAGAGCATTAAAATGGATCCTTCAAAGATTGATGCAATCCTACAGTGGAATCCACCTAAGAATATGACTGAAGTGAGAAATTTTTTGGGATTGGCTGGATATTATAGGAGATTCATCAAGGGCTTTTCCACTATTGCAGTTCCCATGACACGACAGCTATAAAAAGAATGTTAAATTTGTGTGGACTGACAGATGCCAAGAATGTTTTGAGAAGCTTAAAACCATGTTGATAGAAGCTCTTATCTTTACTCAACTTGAGTCAGGCAAGGACTTTGTGATATATAGTGACTCCTCTAAGGTGATTGCTTATGCCTCCTGAAAACTCAAAACTCATGAGAAAAACTATCCTACTCATGATTTAGAGTTGGCAGCTATTATTTTTGCATTAAAGATTTGGAGGCGCTATATGTATGGTGAGAAATGCTACATCTATTAGGATCATAAAAGTTTGAAGTATCTACTTATCCAGGAAAAACTTAACCTCAAATAAAGATGCTGGTTGGAGTTGATTAAAGATTATGATTGTTATATCAACTACCATCCAGGAAAGGCTAATGTAGTAGCTGATGCACTTAGCATAAAATTTATGTCAGGTAATGTTAATGCTTTTGAGTGAATCTGCATAAGATGTTGATAAGTGTAAATGATTAATAGCGATCTTTGCAGCTCTTCGGGCAATGAATACCAGTTTGAGTTTGTCTGTAGATGGAGTTGTAATAGCCGAACTACGAGTTAAACCAGATTTTGTGCATCAAGTGAAAGTGGCTCAGAAAGAAGATAATCAAATAATGGCTATTGTAAACAAGCTTCAGCATAGCAGTGAAAGTGACTACTCATTGTCTAGTGATGGAAGTCTTTGTTACAAATGGAGACTTTGTGTACCCACTTAGGAAGAATTGAAGAGAAATATATTGATAAAAGCACACCATAGTAGCTATGCCATGCACCCTGAAAGTAACAAGATGTACCAGGACTTGAAAGCCTCTATTGGTGGTCAGGCATGAAGCGTGATGTGATTGACTTTGTAAATAAATATCTGACATGTCTGCAAGTGAAAGCAGAGCATCAGGTTTCTTCGGGACTACTTCATCCTCTTGTTATACCAGAGTGGAAATGGGATGAGGTGACCATGGATTTTGTGACTGGCTTATCTATGACTCAGATGAAGCACAATGCTATATGGGTAATCGTTGACCGCCTTACCAAATCAGCTCATTTCTTGCCAATGCGGATGGATTACTCCTTGACCAGGCTAGCAGAGATTTATATCAGTGAGGTGGTTAGGTTACATGGAGTGCCTACATATATTATATCTGACAGGAATTCCAGATTTACTTCCCATTTCTGGAAGAGTTTTCAGGATGCTCTGGGTACTAGACTTTGCCTTAGCACAACATTTCACCCTTAAACCAATGGTCAGTCTGAGCGGATGATTCAGATTCTGGAAGATATGCTTAGATGTTGTGGTCTTAAGTTTGTCACTAATTGGGAAAAAAAATTGCCCTTAGCTGAGTTTGCCAACAAAAATAGCTACCAATCCAGTCTGAAAATGGCTTATTTTGAAGCATTATATGGTAGGAAGTGCAGAACTCCCTTATACTGGACTGAACTAAGTGAGAGAAAGCTTTTGGGTTCGAATTTGATTCGCGACTATGAAGAAAAGGTCCAGATCATTAAAAGCATATTGAAAGAAGCTATGGATCGTCAGAAGTCATATGCAGATTTGAAGATAAGAGATATCGAGTTTCAGGTCGACGACAAGGTTTTTCTGAAGGTATCTCCATGGAAGAAAGTTTTGAGATTTGGAAAGAAGGGCAAGTTAAGCCCTAAATTCATCGATCCATATGAGATACTTCAGTGAGTGGGTCCCGTGGCCTACAGGTTAAAGCTACCATTTTCCTTGGAGAAGATACATATTGTCTTTCATGTGTCTATGCTCCGTCAATACAGGTCTAATTCGAATCATGTGATAGCACCAAATGAGATTCAGGTACAGACTGACATAAGCTATAAAGAAAAGCCAGTGAAGATCTTGGCTAGGGAAACCTGACAACTCAGGAACAAGCATATCCAATTGGTGAAGGTCCTATGGCATCTCCATAATGTCGAGGAAGCGACATGGGAACCTGAAGCAACGATGACAAAGCAGTATCCTCTACTTTTTAGTTTAGGTAAATTTCGAGGATGAAATTTCTTTTAGTAGGGGAGAATTGTAATAGCTTTAATATTAGGTCAGCCGTGAATAGTATTTTTCGATAATGAATAGTGCTTTTCAGGCCAAAAAGTACTCCTGAAAGTCAAAAATATTTTATTACACCATCGAAAAGTATTGGTCTTGGTGAGTTTAGGATTGAAATTTAAAATGAAACCAAGATCAAATGGGCCTCGAAAAGTCAAAAATACAAAAAAGTTAGCGAGTCAATTTCCCTGAAAGGAAGGTGACTTGGTTTTGCATAATTTTTTAAAAATAGTAAATAAACTTCGAAAATTATCATATTTTTCATGTCTTCATGAATTTTTATGTAGAATATTTTGGTAGTAAAAATTGAATTTTTCGGTGATACCGGTAGTTATTGAATCGGACTGATAAGTTTGAATCGGATTGATAACGAACTTCGATTGAGCAAAAAATTTGTATACTACCTATTTTTGATGTGATGAGAGTTATGGAATTAGTTTTTAAGTGATTTGAAGGTTGAAAGTGGGAAAATTGTTAAATTATTTAAATATTGCAATTGATGTGAGGAAAATAAAATTAAACCATGTAGAAGACTAATTGAATATTTAAAGTGAAGAAGAAAATTTTTTAGGGTGAGTTATTATAGGTGGCTGAAATAATCTCTAAGGAAAATTGATGGAATTTTACATGAAATTAATAAATAATAGTTCAAATTAACCCCAAGTCTAATAATTAGTGCCTATGAATTTTTAAATAATTTTTGGAATAAATTTGAGAATTTTTAAGTTTATTTAATGTGTATGTATATAGTAAAATTTATGACTTATTGTTAAACAATTGGTAAAATAAATGAAAAATTGTAATAAATATAAAATAATGCATATATGAATTTTTATAAAATTTATTGGAATCATTAGAATTATTTTGAGAAGTAAAAGTGAATATGTATAATAAAAAATATTGAATTATTAATGAATAATTAATTAAAAGTACAAAAGTTAGTGACTTAATATGAAATAAATTCACATTATTTGAAAAAAAAGAAATGAAAAGTCAGCTGACAAATTTTTCATAATTAAAAAGGTTAATAAAATAATTATAACCGTGCCCGTAGAAATAGACAGGCAATAAAAATTAGTTCAGGATATAAATGGCTAGCCATAGGAATATATTTACTGCAGTGCAAGTCATGGCGACTTGCTTTGCTATGGGTAGGATCTCTGATCTCCATAACTTCAGTTTAAAGTGAAAGGGTAAAGTGTTGTGCTTTATGAGAAATAGTTCATTGGGAATCATTTCTCTATTAGTGGTGGCCCATAGTGTCCACGTTCCATGTATCTGATCTTAGATTTTCTTTTGGGTCTAGATTAGGGGCATAATGAAAGAAAAATGCTAAAAATGTGAAAAGATAATGAGAAATGACAATTAAAAGTGAAAAGGGACTAAAGTGAAGGAAAATAAAAATTTAGGGGCAAAATAGTAAAATTCCCCAAAAGTGTAGAAATTAAGCAAATCAATTAAAAAAATTGCATAATTAGGGTAAAATAGTCAATTAGTGGTTAAATTGTTTAAAAATGAAGTTTTATTGTCGTCAAAGACTAAACTGAAATTTTGCATAAAACTGTCAAAATAAGTATTAAATGACTTAATGTACACTAATTGAGAACTTAAAGAATAAAATTAAGCTAAATTGAATAATATTGTAAATAACTTAAATTGAGTGTTTTAATAAGCAAATAAATGATTTTATATGATTATGACAAAATGGGTTGTTTTAAAATTTTGTTTGTAATTGTAGAAAATGTATCGATTATTAGTCACAACTGAGCATGTTTAGTGCTCAGCGCATAGTTGTTACTGTGTGCAGGTACTTTGGAGCGAGAGCGAGAATACACTTTGCAAGAATTCTTTTAAATGTTTTTATTATTAACATTTTGGCATGTATATAAAGTTAATATTTTGGATATGTAATATGCGAATAGAAGTTGTATTAATGAAGGATTATGATCTTGAATTATGTTTGGTATATGGGTGATTTGGAATGGATGAATGTGATTGTTATAGTATTGTATTGTGCCTCTGAGAGGCTGTGTGAATTTTCTGCTTTTCAGGGGGCTAGTACCATATACAACCGTTATATTGCAATAATTTTATTAAATACATTGTGAATTGGACATTTATAGGTCGTCGGCAAAACTTTACCGAATTACTAAACTTAAGTTATAAACCTAAGAGTTTGAAAGTAAGAAAAATGATTTATAAGGAATTTAGTTGGAAAAAATTTTTTTGGCCTATGACGTATCGGAACAGTGATAGGTGTGATAAGGGCATTACACCTGCAGAGTCATATATAGCTCCCACTACAAGGATATAGATAGAGATAGAGATTCATCGAATAGGATTGGTTATGAAGGGGGCAACAACGAAAGGAATGACTTTAAAGCCATCAGAGGAACCAATAGATCTAATCAAACTTATACAGTGTCAGCCCTGTATTCAGGAGATAGAAAAGAAGATCAATTTGCATCCCTAAACATGGCAAGATCCCAAATCTTCGCATGGATGAAGCAGAATGGACAAGTGAATTGGCCTTGACCCATGAGGGAAGACCTTAACTAGGATCAAAGTTTATACTGTACTTAACACAAGGACAAGGGACATGAGATCAATGAGTGCAAACAACTTAAATGAGAAATCAAACATTTAGTCCCAAATCAAAAATTAGCCCAATTTATCAAGATTAGAGACCAAGATAACCGGTTCCAATCCTTAACACCTCAGTAATAAGATAAGAGCAGAGCAAGCTACAGCAAAAAAGCTCCTGCTTGAGTCATTCATGTCATCACTAGAGGCAAGCATAACGACATCTTTGATGATTCCAAGAAGCAAAAAGCCAAAGATGTGTTCTCCTTGGGCTCGAGATCACCAACTTTTAATGCCATTTAGTTCTCTACAACTAATAGGGCCTATGTTCGATAACCACACACAGATGCCCTAGTGGTGGAAGCTCATATTTAAGACTATTTGATCCTCAAATTCTGGTGGATACAAGTAATGCGATCAACTTAATCACCCTTCAAGCTTGCAAAGTGATCGAAATGTCAACCAACCTTTTACAATTTGTGTTTGGTACCATTGATTGGAATATCTAGACAACTAGTCAAAGTAGAATTCTTAATCTATTTAACCCTTCAACTAGGAGATGATACAATTGTTCGAACATGGATTTCTTACTTCATAATGGTAAATACTCCCTTATCCTATAATGTTATTATTGGATGACCTTTGTTGGTAGCAGTGAACGCTTACATTTTTATGCAAAAATTGCTACTTAAAATCCTAACTCAAGATGGTACTGCAGTACTCCAAGGCAATTAACAAATTTCTCGAAAAATGTATGTAGCATTGCTAAAGGAGGAAAATCAAGCTTTACCACTGGACATATTAGATGTCCTGACTGACTCAAACCAAAAAGCTAATCTACATGAGTCATTGCAAGATGTTGAACTTTCATCGAGAAAAATAGTCAAGATGGCTTTTAAAAAAGTTGGGATGGAAATAGAATCACTCTTTTTCATGCTCCATGAACTCACCATTGTATTCATATGGTAACATTTGAATATCACAGGCATAGACCCTAAAGTAATATCTCATTCTCTTAATATTCAGCCCGAGTATAAGCCTGTAAAATAGAAAAAACAAAATCATATGCCAGAACGACTACTAGCCATGGTCGAGGAGACAAATATTCTATTAAAAATGAGTTTATTCAAGAAGTTTTATACCCAAACTAGTTATCTAATGTTGTTCTAGTAAAAAAAAGCCAATAGAAAATAAAGAATATGTGTTGACTTTATCGATTTGAATAAGGCTTGCCCCCAAGATAACTATCCATTACCCAATATTAATCTTTTAGTTGACTCAATAGCAAGATTCAAAGAATACACCTTCTTAGATGCCTCGATGGACTATCATCAAATCCAAATGAACCCTGACAGATAAAGAAAAAATGGCATTCATTACTCATAAAGTAACTTATTGCTATCAAGTCATACCCTTCGACCTCAATAATGCTGGAGCTACTTATTAAAGGTTAATGAACATGCTTTTCGTTAATAAGCTCGATCGAAATATAAAGGTGTACATAGATGATATGATAGTAAAGAGCAAGAGCTCGGTAAACTTGCTCGCTGAACTTAAAGAAATCTTTTCAACCCTCAAAATGTTTGGTATCAAACTTAACCCGAAGAAATGCTCTTTTGATGTTCAGCCTGAAAATTCCTAGGGTTTATGATTTCCAAAAGAGGAATAGAAGTCAATTTAGAAAAAATCTAGGCCATCCGGGAGATGGAGCTACTGAACTCCATCAGGAAGGTCTAAAAGCTTAACAAAAAGGTAACAGCCTTTGGTAGATTTATATCTCGTTAGGCTAAATGCTACCTTCCATTTTATAGGTTACTAAAAAATCTAAAGAACTTTGAATGGACGAGCCAGTAGGCTTTTAAAGCTATAAAACATTTGCTCAACTCTTCCCCCTTGCTCAGTCGACCCTAGATGGGCAAAACATTATTCATATACTTGGCAATCTCTGAAGGATCTATTGGCTCAGTCTTGATAGATAGTTCCTCATCTACTATATGAGTAAAGTCCTGTAAGGCCCTACACTAAACTATGATACCCAATTTTAGAGCAGTTATATTTGCTTTAGTCACCTCGACAATCAAGTTACAGCCTTATTTTTTAATCCCACATAGTTATAATCCAAACTAATTCTAGCTTAAAAAAATATTTCAAAGACCAAAAGCATCAGAAAGACTGATCGAATGGGTAACCTACCTCGATGAATTTAATGTTCGATACTAGCGTTGTGCATCAATGAAGGCATAGATCCTCACCAACTTTGTGGTTGAGTTGTAGGTTCCCTTTCAAGAATTAGTCAAGTCATCCTAGAGCTTATATGTTGATGGTGCTTTAGTACTAAAGTGGTTGGCATCAGAATTTTCTTGACTAGTTCGAGAAAAATATCTATTCGGGCATAACGTGTATAATTTTCCCTATGTCCAACAACGTAGCAAAGTACAAAGCCCTCTGTTTTGGCTTACAACTTGCCATTAAGGTAAAACTAGATTCACTGGTGATTTTTTTGATTCTCAACTTGTTGTCAGTCAATTACTTAGCAAATTTGAGGCTAAAAAGCACACAATGGTCGATTAAAAAGAGTTTATAGCCATCCTACTGGCTTAACATGAGAAAGCAGGAGGTTTTTGGTTGATCAAATAGATACCCTAAGCCAAGAATCAAGGGGTGGGGACTTTAGCCAAACAAGCCTCCCTCAAGAGCATAATCCATACTACAGACATCTTTTAGGCTGATGTTTTTTAGTCGAATAATGAAACTTATACAATCATCTAGCAAGAGTATATGGATGGCTGGTGCTTGCTGATCTGCCAATATCTCTTTGCAAGTACCCTACTCGATAACCATACATAGTCCCTTGCCTTTCGTGCAATGGGGTATTGACATCCTCGGCCCTTTTCCTCTGGCCATCGAATAATGGTTGTAATAAAGTGGGTTAAAGCCAAGCCTTTAGCTATGATTATACTTATAAATATTATCAAGTCTTTATAGAGGTCTATCATCACAAAGTTTGGAATCCCACACACCATCAGCACATATACCGGTAAATAGTTTGATCGCTCATCTTTCAAAATTTATTGCTTAAAATTGAACATCTAACTCTTCTTTACCTCAGTATAGAACCCACAATCAAATGGTATGACTGAATTAACCAGCTAAACCATTTTGGCAAGATTCAAGAAAATGTTTGATGATGCTAAAAGCCTTTTGGTAGATGAATTAAATAATGCACTATAAGCATATCGAACCTCTATTTAAGCTGCAATCAATGTCACACCTTTCTCCCTCACCTACGGGGTTGAAGCAATCATTCCATGTGAGATCGATGTCCCTAATATTCCTACTTCACAGTACATAGCCAAAGAAAATAAGGCCCACTTGCTCTATCACTTGGATAGATTGGAAAGAATAGAGAGAGCAACCTAGATTCAGTTCGCCACTTACAAACAACGTATGACATCATGCCATGATCAAAAATTAAAGTTGAGGTCTTTCCAAATAGTATAACTCATATTAAAGAAGGTTATTATTGCACACACCGTTGCTGGAGTCAAAAAACTCAGAAGGCCCCTACAAAGTTCATGAGATCGTTAATAAGGGAGCCTATTAATTAAATGATCTTTTAAGAAAGATATTACTGCCCTCATGAAATATTTCTAATCTTAAGTTATATTATCAATAATTAACTCAATTTGGCTGTAACGCTATTTGAATGCCCATTTTTCCTTATGATTGGTTATTTTCTTATTTTTTGCTTATTCTAGCTAGTTTGCCTATCCAAGAAATTATCATATCTATGGCTCAAATGAGCATAACTCAATGTTTATCCATCGTATCTTTTTTACTATTCTACAAAATTTGCTAAATACGAAAATAGCACCATCCGAGAAGCTGATCCATTTGCATATGTTTAGCTTAGTTATACTGATATATATATATATATATAAGATAATTTTATTAATTTAAAATGATATTACATAAGAAATATAAGGGAAAAGCACCCTTCAATCATCATCTTGATATACCTCATTTATCCAAGACTAGTCTAACTCAAGATGTTTTTTCTTTACAACATTTACCAATTTAGTGCCAAAAAAGAAACACTTATTAGTAGCTAGATCTATTGCCTTATCCTCCTACTCGGTACATTTCTTCTTGAGCTCTGCCTTTTCATTTTGGCATATCTTTATTTTTGTACTAATGGTACGAACCCCTACTTTCTCCTTTATAAAGGATGTTTCCACCTCTACAGCCTTTTTCTTAGCTTCGATTGCTCGTCCCTTAGCCTTTACAACTTTCTTTTAGCTTCAATTCTTCTTTTCAGCATCAACAACCTTAAGTTCTGCTTCACCAAGGTAAAACCTAAGCTCGATAACTACTTGCTTTTCTTTATGCCACGTCAAAATCAGTTTGTTCATCTTGGTGATAACGGCACTACCGATCATAAATCCCTATAGATAAAAAGTGAGATCATAGGTTTTGACGAAGAAGAAGTAATTTGGTAAAGACTTACCTCTATTTTTTGCCTCTTTAATACATAAGAAAACTGCTCGGCACTCAAATTTAAAAGGGTACCACCTCGTTCAATATATAGGAATCAAGTGAGTAAAAGTTGTGAAGTCATTATTCTTTTTGCTAAAGTCACCACTTTGTTTTTACCAAAACCCTATCACCTCATCGGTCGAGGCTTGTAAATCTTTCTCTTAAACATAAGAATATCGGTTTTTTGCCTCTTTACTCTGGTCAAAGGCAATCCCATTATCGTGGCACCCAACCTATTTGTTACCTTTTCAGTCCCTATCCCCTAAGGATCATCTAGGATCTTTACTACTTGAGGCATAAGGATAGTATCAATCCTAGAAATAGGCTTAAGTTCAGCTGGACTATTTAAAGTGGTGGTTAGGGATCCATTAGCCTTTTGTTTTTTGTCTACCTCAGCTAAGCTCAATTTGCTTGTTCTCTTCATTATTGCAAAAAAAAAAGAAATGATTAACTCATTATATTTAATTAAAAAGGAATAGAAAGCAAATTATCCTTCTTTTGAGGTTGATCAGAAAGGGGAAGACCACATTATAATTGCAATCTAATATCTATTTTCTTATGTGCCAACTCTTTCCATCAACCCAGGGTGTTCTCTTCCTCCTCCAAAAACCATACTTGTTTGCCATTCCTATTGACAAATTGACCCTAAAAAGTGAAGAACGGGAAGTCTTCACCCTTGTTTTCCACTATAAAATTGATTTGTCCAATTTATTAGGGAATCTAGGTTCCCTATGAAAGCCCTATACCCAGCTCGTACCTAGATATAATTATGGTCTTCGTTGGTTATTCGGAGGCCTATTACATGAGTAGCTCGGAAAAAAATTGATAGTTAGATGGATGTCATCCTCAATAGTCTATACTTACACGGCAGAAAGAGTACACCGAGCATTTGGGTGTAGCTGCCCGACTGTTAGGTCATAATAGTTGAGTATGTCTATCTCAAACTTAGTTAATGGTAGATTTATGCGAGCATCAAAATTGGCTTCACAAATTATTATATGATGCTTCTTAAGAAACTTTGCATTAGCTTTAAGGGAGGCATCTGAAGTTTTAACCTCATACTTATTTAGGATTTTAAGCTTTTCTCCCTATTTAATTACAGAGTTGATGCTCCCTACTCTAGGAAATATCCTTGATTCTTTTTTTGTCACCTTTTTAGTTACTACATCATCCTCAGAGGTTGACTTCTAGAGGATATGCTCTTATTGGAAAAACTAGATGTGCTATCATCTAAAAACCCTTCATCTATTCTGACTCTATCACTAGAACCCTCTGATTAACTTATGACAAAAAATAGTAAGATAAAAAAAAGGGAAAGTATTGAACAAACCTATAAAATGGGATTTTATAGTTAAAATAATGCCTTAAACAAAATGAGGAGTACGCTAGCAGGTGTTGAAATAAAAAAAAACTCATTGAAATTGTAAAGATTGCTTGGCAACTAGCAAGATACAAAAATTATAGAAGTAAAATTGAGGAAAAAGAGTTGTAGAGAAAGAAAATACCAAATAAAGTAATATGAGAAAAGAAGGAAACAAAAGTATATATAGGGATTATAGGCCATGAGATTAACTACATGAGGATGGTAAGGATCATGTGCTAATAGGTTATACAACTTTAATTACTCTATATATGGGAAACAAGGTATTGAGCTTGACAATTTATGCCATTATTATAACTCAGCTGCCATATCCGTAACTTATGGAGTATTATCATCTCACAAAACATGTTGTTCGTTCTTAAGTTATTGCTTTTTTTGAATTCAAAGTTCCCATTAACATGAATGTCATGCACCGAGGAGGGCACTTATGATAAAAAAAATCATCATAGGTATTCCAAACAGATCAACTATTTCCATTCATCACAAACAGTCTGATTAAAATAGCAATCTGATTAAAGCAACCATCTAGTTAAAGCAGCTCGATTATGAGCTCAGAAGTCTAAAACCTAAAGATGACATTTTCATTACTTCAAGTGGTGACAGAATCTTTTCAGGATTTTAACTCCAATAGAATAGAAAGATCAACCTTCCTTATTTGGTCCTCTAATTTAGGAAGAATGAGTTTATTCCTATATGGGACTTATAAACATGTTCAAACTCTTGCCTATATAAATAGAAATGTATTCTCTTATCTCTCTCTCTCTCTCTCTTTCCCTTATATATTATTCTTGTAACACCCTTATCTGAACAATATTTTTTGATACGGAATTAAGCAGTAAGCTGAAATTCTTTTTTCATCAATTGTTTAGCCAAATAATTTATTAACTGTCAAAACATAATCATTATTCATAATTATACATTTAACTTGGCAACTTATAACTATCTGAAACACTATTTATTTTATGAAAAATTTGGCAGCATAATGGCTAAAAACTTACTAGCCTCCTGAAAAACCAGTAAAAAATACAGTCTTTCAGAGGCACAACAATTATATAGCAGTACATATATGCATTACAAACATTCATTCATAGATCGAACATAACCATTCTAATTCACTGACTGGTAATCACACATTTACAAACATAACAAACTTTGTTATTCCATCAAATCGTAGTTCAAATACAATCCAATTCTTTAATTTTGCTATTTAATTATATACATGCCAAAAATACTAAAATAATCATCACTGACTCTTCTTCTTCAATCTTCGCTCTACTATGTACCAAGCTTCCGCTACACTTCAGAACTTGCACGTAGTAAACACTATGTGCATAGCACTAAATATGCTCAGTGGTGACTATGAATCGAAAAATTTCCCAAATATCATAATTACATTAATTATGCTAAAAATCATTTTGGTCTTAAACTTTTCAATTATTTACGAAAATGCTCTTTCTATAATTCTAATTATAAAATTGCTTTTACTTTTCTTTTTAACTAACCTTAGGCTTAACTTTAACTCTTTAAGCAAAATTTCTTATTTGACCTATCAGGTACAATTGTCGGTTTCTTTGACCTTTTACATTGTTAATTGCTACTATTTTGGCAAATTTTCAATTTAATACTCAATTTCGGTAACTTTTCATTTCGATGCTAAACTTTCCAATGTATTTACAAAAATATTCTTTTTGCAAATTATTAACTAAATTATCATTATTTTTCTTACTTTTATGTACTTTTATTGTTCACTTAACATTTGGCATATATAACACTTAATGAATCTTTACTTTGACTTTTTAAATAGAGTTTCTTATTAAATAGTCCAGCACAATTATTATTTTTTACACTATTAATTGCCACTATTATGACAACTTTTCCAATTAAATTCTCAAATTTTCACTTAATTTCAGAAATTATCCTTTTGTACTTTAATTACAATTTTGCCGTTAGATTACTTAGCTCACTTTGACTTTTTAAACGCTTATCAAACTATGTTTATCAATGCTTTTAGCATTCAATACTAAATAATACCATTACTTTGGAAACTTTGCGATGATCTTTAATTTTTCGTTTTATTATAAAAAGGTCTTTTTTACACAATTATTACAAAAGTATAATTTTTACATGTTAATTGCAATATTGTCATTAACTTGCTTATTATTACTTTTCAGTTGATCTTTGGCTTATAAAAATTCTATTCGGTTTTTGTTTGACCTTTTTATACAATATGTCACTTTTATTCATTACTTTCTCAATTAATTACGATATTGCCATTTTTGAACTTTAAACACAATATTAACATTATTTTTCAAATTTTTTATTTTCAAAGCAATAATTGGTATATAAATTACCAATTAGTCTTTATTTGACTTTTTCACGTAAAATTACGTTTTAGCCCTTTTATTTTCAAAAGCATATTTTGGGGTTGTTTGGTCGTTAAATTATCATTTTACCGTTGTACAATATTTTCTTTTTATTTTCGCTCATTAAATATAATTTTTGGGAAAATTTTATTTTTGCCCCAAAACTTTTTATTTATTTCAAATAAGTCCTTTTTCACTTTTGACTTTTACTTTTAATTTACTTTTTGAAATTTTGATGTATTTTTATCAATATGGCTCTAGTGCAATCCGACAAAAACTCTTAGATAGGATATACAGGATGTGGACCCCACAGGACCACATACAGAACAGATTGAGAAATGTTCCCAAAGGATCAAATCTCACAAACCAGATATCAAATCAGATAGATATAGATATTATGGAGATCAAAGATCCTACCATAGCAAAGCAAGTCGCCATGACTTGCACCGCAGTATAGGGTATCCCTATGGCTAGCCAATTATATCCTGAGCAAGACTTTTACTGTCTGACTATTGCTAAGGGCAAAATCACTTACTTTCAAAATATTTTTAAATTTTTAAACAATTACAAATAATTTTTCAATTAGTACATTTTGTTAGTTAGTCTTTTCAGTACTTTTGACTATTTCAGGACTTTTTCCTTTTAGTCACCTTTTCAATATCGTATACACAATTTGTGAACTATCGCATCATAATTCATCACTATCACTTTAAATATTACACTTTGTCACTCAATTTCTATTTTCATACTTTCAACTATTCAATAACTTTTTCTTTTCAATCACCTTTTTCAGTGTCTTTTATACAGTTCGTGAATTATGTCATCATAATTCACCAAGATCACTTTACATATTATTTTTTTCAGAGTCTTTTCATCTTACTACTTAAGCTAATTATTCTTTCGGTACTTTTACACATTTTGTGAATTATATCATTATAATTCACCATTTCTTTGCAATTTATAAATTATTTCTTAATAATTCATCACTTTCACTTTACAATGCATTTTTCCTTTTAGACTTTTAACAGTTTTCTTTCTTTTTTTATCCAATATTAAGGTCATTCGGAAAGTGCTATACTTTTATACGGTTTGTGAATTATTTTACAATAATTCATCATTTTCTTAACTAATTATGAATGATTTCTTAATAATTCATCATTGTTACTTTACACACTATACTTTTATCTGTTTTTTTATTTTCATACACTAATCGGTCAATCTTTTCATTACTTTTAGATAATTTATGAATTATATTAATATAGTTCATTATTCTTCACTTAAATTATGAATTATAACTCAATAATTCAACACATTTATTTTGTACATATTCAAATACTTTCTTTAAAATATTCAAATAAATTTAAAAAATTCTATAAAAATTTACGGGTGCCATTTCCACTTATTTCATGAATTATTTTACTAATATTCATCAAATTTACATTGTACAAAATCAATTATTTATTCCAAAAATATTCAAATAATTTTCATAAATTCTCTAAAAATTTATGGATATGTTATTTCATGTCTACTATCAATTTAAGGCTTAAATCATAAAAAATAACCAAAATACACTTAGGTTTTTCTTAAGCATAATTTCGGCCAACTTATAAAGTTTACTATACAAAATTATTTCATTCAAATTAAACTTACAATTAGGCATTATTAGTGTATAAATTCATTATTCTAAAGTTAATTTCACTATACATGCATTTTACAATTCTTTTCTTTGATTACATAAAGGGAAATTCATACAATTTATGGGAAATTAGAGGATTTCATAGTCACTTACCTATTTCTTTGTTCTTATCCTTCCTAAAGCTTCCTTTTCCAAGCTTAGAACAATAAAATTTATCCATCTTTAAAGAAACCTACATAGGACCGAAAATCCCATCAAAGAAAACCTTATTGTTTTGATATTTTTTTTTCTTCTGAATTTAACACCACAATTGAATTCTAGGTACCCAAAACTACTTATAGGCACCTCTAAATAAATTTAAAACCTTCATTTTCACTTACCTTTTCTTGGATTCCTACACTTTCACCTTTAATTTCTCTATCTTTTCTTACTCAAATCAAACAATAAAGGTGATGAGGGTCTTTTAGAGAGCTAAGGCTTGATTTATTATGCTTGGTTGAGTAGTTAATTTGGTGAAGGATGGAAGTAAATTGAGAGAGAAAGGGAGAGTAAGTTTCGGCCAAGAGAAGAGAAAGAGGAAGGCTATGAAAAAATCCGGTGTTATGCAAATTTTCCAGCCTTATATAGGGGTTTTAATGGGCTTTGGGCTTGGGCCTAAAGATTGGGCCCAAAAAAATTAATTATAGCCCATTACTTATTCAATTTACAATTTTAATCCAATTCTCTCTCTTTTTAATTTTAACTTCTCTCAAATTTGATTGCATCATTCTTATAACACAAAAATAGGTTGCACGTAAATTTTTAGCTCAATCGGAGTTTGTTTCTGATCTGATCCAATTCAAAAATACCAGTATTATCGAAAAATTCACTTTTTATCCCCAAAATATTTTACATAAAATTTAAGAAAGATCTATAAATTTTGGCAATTTTTGGAGTTTGTTTGCTAACTTTAAAAATTCATACAAATTTAAGTCAGTTTCCCTATAATGGAAATACACTCGCTAGCTTTTTCGTATTTCCGACTTTTAAAGAACTATTTAATCTAAATTTCACTTCAAAAATTTAACCTTAGACCATTCGTGATCCATATTTTCTGATGGTTAAATAAAATATTTTTTGTTTTCAGGTGTTCTTTTCAGCCCGAATTCACTATTTACTATTGAAAAATACTGTTCACGGCTAACTCGACGTTCAGGCCATTGCAATTTTCTTTTTCATATAGTTTCTAACTTGACTGTCGAAATCTCCGTTATCAGATTCCTGTTAAAATTTTGTGTTTTTAGGTGACTCTTGTCAACTAGCAACCCAAAATTTTCACAGTTATCAACTTCTTTAAAGCAATCTAAGTACTATCCATCAATGTTATTTGTAAACCCGACCAAAACCACCCTCTTTGACTTCGATCATAATTCTTGGTGGCTTTTATCAACTTTTCTTGTACGAAGATTCTTACTCTTTGGTGCTTCAAAACCATCCATCTCGATTTGCCAAAAATTTCTTTTCTTTTCTACGTCGATTATATATAATCACCATCAGGATAATAGTGATCATAATTAAAAGTACTACTCCAACAACTGTAATAAATCAAAATACAAGGCAAATTCACCATAACCCCACATGTCAGAGCTTAAAGTAAGCAAAATGAAGGATGACAATAAGCACCTGCAGTAAGAGTTTTGTTATTAAATCCATGACAACCACATTTACCATCATTGTGCCTCCAAAAAGCACATTAGCATTTGTAACTCCCAACAGTATTCTTCTAAGAACAACCACACAAGTACTTTTTAGGTTCATTGCACTCATTTATGTCTGCTTAAATATAAATAAATTAAGGCAAACATGACATGGAAAAAATATTAGATTATATTACAATATTGATTAGCAATACCCTGGCACCCTAGATAAGGATTTCCTATGAATCCATCCTTATATAAGCAGCGATATCCGTGGCCATTTGCCAAATAGGTGCAATAAGATTTATTCTTATATGCATATGCATTAATTACATGATTTCCTTTCTTTACATGCCTCTTCGCTAATAACCCACTCAATAACAACATCTGATGCTACATACTCATTAGTTTAGTTGAAATAGGCCGATTAGAAAAATGGTAATAAAAAATATGGCTATATTTGATATGATATAATGTAGTGTAATATAATAAAAAATGTAATGAATTAAAAAATATAATGGAATGAAATGAAATTATAATTAAATTACTATATTTTGTTGCATAAGTAATGTAATGTAAATATTAATATATTTATATATATATTTGATTGGATTATATACATGTATTAAAATATAATTACATTTATAATTATCAATTAATTTATTTATATGATTATTTTTTTATTTTTTATGAATAAATTTACCAGACTTAATGTAGTAGTAGCATGATAAGTGTAAATTTAACTATGATTTTAATGTATTTTTAATATATTTTTAGGTTAGTTATATGTTAATTTAGTTATTTTATTGGTTAATTTCTTCAATTGGTGTTTTAATTGTTTAATTAAGTATTTTTTTGGTGTTTTTAGGACTTAATTGGAAAAAATGAAGAAATTTGAAAGGACTTTTTTGAAATATGGCTTTTTGGGAAAGCTTTGTAAAAGAGGAGTGCACGTTTAGTCCAGAGGCTTCACACTCCGTGGAGTATAAATCCACTCCGTAGAGTGTCCTTAAGAAAGCAACACACTAGGTAGAGTAAAGTTTTACTCTACAGAGTAAAAGGAAGGCCAAGTGAACATACTCCATCGATTAACTTTCTACTCCATCGATTATGAGTTATCCCATTCACGTAAGGATTTTCCAAAGCTTTAAACAAGAAGTTTTTCAATTCAATTAGGAGTCTGCTGAAATAAGAAGTTGATATTGATTCTCCTTTCCAAGATATAAAAGGACCTAGACGCCTAGAGAATGAGAGCTCAGTTTTTACCTAGTTTTCATAGTTTAAAGTTTGTTTTACATTTTAAAAGTATTTTTGCACTTAAATTCAAAGGCTGAGAGTGGAGCATTCTACAGAAACTTCAAGCTCAGTTAAAGGGTTTATGTGTATTGTTTCTTTACTCTATTTTTGTTTATCTTCAATGATGATGAGTGGGTAGTTTATATTCTTTTGCTAAGGGAACTTGAACCCTCTTATTTCTTATGTAATGATTTGATTTGTTCTTTAATTTGAATGTCAGTTGATTATTTCTTAATTCTTGTTCAAATTCCTTATCTATAGTTGCTTTTACTTTGATTATTAATTTTTTGAGAAATGGTTAATAATTGAATTAATAGTAACTTAAGATATGCATGTTCATGGTTTAGTTTGTTTCATTTAATTCACAATTATTTTCTGAAAAATGTGATCATTTTGTGTTAGTATTAGGTGAATTAAAGCTATGAAAAGTTGAATTAAGAGTGAATTGAAGTAAGATTTCTTGAGAAATGATCAGACAGATATTTAGGAATTCATGAGCTGGATTTTTATGCTAAATATTGAATTATTCTGAATAAGGGGATTTGGTGCTTAGAAAGATATTCTGAGAAGTTATCTGAGTTTATTACCAGTTTTCCATAATCAAATGCATTAAACTTTTAATTAAGATATATGTATAAGAAATAGAGGTGGATAGTACTTCAGTGAAAGACTTGTTATCATTGAATTCTCGTTAACATTATTTGCTTGCTTTGTTTAAGTTTATGGTTAATTGCTTTAGTTATTATTGTTACTTTAGTTGTTAAATTTATGTTTTAAGTTTAAATTTACGTTCTAATCAAAACTTTGGGGATTCTTTCTTTCTTTTCACATGAATTTTGGTTTTAAAAATCATAAATTCTTTTATGCCTTCATAAGTATTCCTTGGGTACAATATTCAGGGTCATAATTTTATTTTCCTATATAGTACACTTGCTATACTACAAGAAAATTCTCAAATACCGACGAAAAATTTTTTGTAGGCAATTACCGACGAAAAAATATTTTTCATAGGGAAAAATGTTTGAAAATATGTATTTTGCGATGGAATAATAAATCCATCATAAATAATGGAGGGAAATTTGCTGCCCAAATTTACCGACGAAAATAATTGACGGATTTGTTAAAATTCGTCGTAAATTTGGCACCAATATTTCGAGGCTAAAATTTCACATGAAATTTATCGACGGAATTATTTTCCGTAGGTAAATTACCGACGGAATCAACCTTCCGTAGGTAAATTACCAATGGAATAGTATTTCCATTAGGAAATTCCCTACGAAATATTAATTTCGTAGGTAAATTACCTACGGAATAATTTTCCATCGGCAATTTACCTACGAAACGATAATTCCGTAGGGAATGTCCTACGAAAATACGATTATGTAGGTAAATTTCCTACGAAATTAAGTTTCCGTAGGGAATTTAAAAAAATTAAAAATCCATTTTTATTCTTCGACTTCAATTTAAAATCATGAAATTATAAATTTTAGTTTAAGTCACTTAACTAATTAAATTACAAGTTAATCTAAACTAAATTCATGTAAATTTTTATTTAATGATTATATTAATAATAAATTTTTATCTAAATAATTTAACCTATAAATATGTAATTATTATGAAATTTTCTTTTTTCTAAAAATAAGTACATAAAGTCGATTGAAAATTTCTTTTCTTATACACTTTGATAACCAAATGACTGATTATTATTATTATTATTATTATTATTATTATTATTATTATTATTATTATTATTATTATTATTATTATTATTAATTAAAGTGACTTAATTAGTCACTTTAATTAATATGTTTTTTTTTCTAGAAAACAAATCTGATTCCACTTGTCCCAATTTGCAATGCAGCTCATAGAGAGCATAAGTACTCGAGTCTGAGGCCATTTGCAAATTCGTTAATTATTCTGTATTTTCATACCTTAAGAAATTATTCACTCTAAAAGCCTAAACTCATAAAAAGCAAATTACATATGCATTTTATTTTTCTTTATATTGGTTAATTTATGCATATCACTTTTAATTTATTAAATAAATTATTGTTTCTAACAAATAGAATATTGTGTTTTGATAGCTTTATTTATTTATAATTTGAAGGGCATATATTTTATGTTTTTATTAATTTGGAGGGCATATATTTTATGTTTTTATTAATTATTTTATTTTTCTTTATATTGGTTAATTTGTGCATATCACTTTCAATTTTTTAAATAAATTATTGTTTCTAACAAATAGAATATTGTGTTTTGATAGCTTTATTTATTTATTTATAATTTGGAGGGCATATATTTTATGTTTTTATTAATTATTTTATATTCTAATAATAACAACAACTCAATATATTCTTACAAATACCAAATCCAGTTATCAACAGCCATGTGAAAGCAAGATTATGAAGAAAAAACAAAATAATTAGAACCTTGCAAGTTGAATTTTGACAATAGATGAGACATTATCGATATGCACTGATAAACAAAGCGATCTTACAATATTTTCATATGAAATCACTTTTATATATTCAAACAAACATTTCAGTTTCACCCATTTTTTGTTCTTGATCCGTGCATTTGCAATTTAGCACTTTATTATATCCACTGGCATTTTCATTCATACATAGTGCCATTAGATATAAATAGGCAAAACCCTAGTTTTGTCATTTTTCTTATCTCTTCAGATATCACTCTGCTATTTTCTCTATTTGGTTATCCATCTGTTGACCGAGATCAATGATCACCAACTCTGCCACCGTCCGATCTCCTTCAGATCTGCCTCCTTTACAGTGATCGGTGAGTCTCTTTGATATGTGATCTTTTGGTTCTTCCATCTTCTATGGATTTTTCATGGAGTTAAATCTCCTTCCCTCTTTCTCTGTCCAGATCTCTATTGTTTTATTAGGAAGATTATTTATCCTTTGGTACTAGGGAATCATATGAGGAATTACTTGTATTACTTGTTATTTTAGCTTATCTGAATGTTGTAACCCCCTGGAACTTTTAGGGATTTTTGTGCATAAAAGGCATTTTTTTTCTTTCTCTATTTGTTTTGTTTTGTTCAATTAACTAGCAGCTTCATCTTCATGTTATCACCTTTTTTCTATAGCAATCTTGTTAATATTTTTCATGATTCGGGTAGCTTTAGCTTTTCTCAAATTTTTTGTAGTCCCCAAACACCATTGGTGTGTGGTCCTTGTTCACCTATATCAATGACTTTATTTATTTTTCTCTATCAGATGAGGACAGCTGTTTTATCTATGGAATCTAGTAATGCATCCAAGTTGTTGGAAGCCTTGGTGGCCAAATGGTAATCAAGGTTTGCTCTTGCTCTTCTATATATATATAAGTCTGACTAAATGAAAAAGTAGAAGCAAGTTAGATTCATGGAACATTTGAGAGTTGATTTTTCATGATTATTAATAATATTAACAATAAATTGAGTCTTGATGATATATGCATGTGAAAATTTTAAAAACAACAGATCATACTGTCATTTTAAAACCAATAAAGACTAGGCATGAGCACACCTTAGATAGGTCAATATTAACAATAAATTGGAAGTCTAGCAAACAAATTCTTACAAATTTAGTCTCAAATTTCAAATATTCTTTCAATTTAAGCACTCTATTAATTTTTTTCATTAAAACTAATGGAAATTGAAGGGTTAATTACATAATCAAACCTGAATTATAGAGTAATTTTTAATTTCAGATTCTGTTCTTTTTTGCTGTAGCAGACCCTGTTCTTTTCTACTGGTGGTCTTGTATCATGACTCTCTTACTTGTATTTTCTATTATTAAAATTAGAATGGCTATACTTTTGAAAATTTTAATTACTAAAATTGCATTGCCAACTAATTAGTTGGACTTATGGGTGCATGATGACTTTTTGAGATCTTGCCTTTAAGTGTTGCTGTTGACTTTATGGTTTATAATTGGATAAATTATACAGATATTTACTTCTTTGGTTTGTCGACATGGGAATTGCACAGGTTCAAGAAAAGAAGGTTAAGAAAATCTTCGAGATGAATATGGACCCTTCAAAAGCTGTAGGAAATGGTAGTGTTGCTAGTTCGAGTAATTCAAATAGTGCTAAACCTTATCTTACAAATGGAGGTTGGCTAGATAAGTCATACAGTTATCCAAGCAATGACTTCACTTTTCAACCTGGGGGCATTTCATCACTCTGTTTACCTGTGGTAGTTGTACTTGAACAATTCATCTATTTTTCTTGCATTGCTTATGTTCTGACCAACTAATATTTCCTTCTCAATTATGTCAGTGCATTACATCTAAAAAATGGTGCATGCTATTGTTTTTGCTAATTCTCATGTTATCAGCATATACCACTTTTTGACATTTGGTTTAATAAATGAGATCATACCTCAATTACACTATCAAATGATTATTCAAACTCATTAATGTAATAAATATACCATCTTGTGCTATTTGGTTTAATAAATGAGATTTATATTAAATTCTGTTTTCGATTATTCTTTGTATTTTTGGTTGGTGGAGTCGGGTGATTATGATGATTATGGTTTGCTTATGATGTTGCTAATTTTCGGGGAAGGGGGTTATGGATATGGATTTTTATTTTTGGGGTTGCTCATCAGGTTTTGTATCAATCTAACTCTTATTTTATGGTGCTAGGTAACTAGCAATGAGACCAGCCTGGTGGTTAGTTGCCGAAGGGTATATGCTCATGCACATGACTATCACATCAATTCAATTTCAAATAACTGGTGGTTCAAGTCCCAATATCAATCCTCTTTGTTTTTTCAGTTTCAATTTTTTTGCATAGCCATGTTTTGAGCAAATGTTCTCATGCAATAACTATTTTTTTTTTATTTTCATTGTTATTACTACTATTGTTATTATTATAGCTGTCGCTGTCATTATTAATTCAATTATAGGAGTTTACTATAGAACCTTTAAAAAGATTTTAGTAATTTGTTTTTTTACTTTCCTTTTATGGGAGATGATGCAAATTCGTGGTGACTTGAAATCTTAAAATTGTATTGTTAAAGAAAAAAAAAGAGATTGTTATAATTAGCCTGGCTAGTATTCTATTTTTTTTTTCTTTTTTCTGTTTACACTTCTTTTTTAGCCCATTATTTCCCACGAATATTGCTGCCGAACAGTTATTAAAAGTAAGGTGGCAGATGAAGGAAATTCTTTCTCACTTTCTTTTTTCTTTTTTAATTTTCTCATAGGACCTTTAGTGCGATCTAACCTGATAGAACATGTTGTTGACTTGTTAGTTTTGCCAATTTTCTCTCTTGTATGTTGTAGAGATGGTGAAACATTTATATTGGCAGATGATCTGCGAATCAATCTTTGAAACTTGGAAATTAGTAACCAAAGTTCAATCAGACTCATTGATTTACGACAATCAGCTTTGTGTGATTCTCATGCCAAATTGTAAGTATTTAACCTACTTTGTCCTGTTTGTATTGTATGTGCATTTCTTCAGGGGAAAAATTAAAAAGATCATTTGGATTGGGGAAATAGAAAGGTATGGGCATAAGGAATGCTAATAGGTAACAGCCAGCTCTCTCATCATCATTCATATCCATGACAGTATGCATATTGGAATACTTGTTGTTGCTACAAATAACATATCTTTTACTGTATTTTACAATCCAAGGTAATGATACTAACATAAGCACTGCACAAACTATTTACTCTACCCAAACGAAGGATGTTATCTCAATTTCTCTTCTTCCCATTTCCCCGCATTTTGTTAGACCAAAAGATTGTAGAAGAGAGAAGTATAAATATTGTTTTCCCTGGTTTTGTTATGTAATATTATGCGAAATCTTCAATTTTCTCATTTATGAAATTTCTGAACTTTTCTCACAGTGATGGGGTTTTCAATGATTCGTGACTATCTGGAAGCCAAGTGTAATAGTAATGTTGTGATAATTGGCAATTTTGGAGTCAATAAGATTTTAATATTTGAAAAGAGAACAATTTTTTTGTTCCTTTTGGGATAATTCATGGAGCCTTTGTCCTTATTTTTTGATTTCTCTAATGTATGAGCCTAAAGAGCGGCCAAATACCAAGGATGTTGTTGCCACCATTTCGCCACTACAGAATAAACCCGATGTAACCTTTCTTGTTCTCATTTTCATATATTTATCTTAACGTGCACTCGACATTGAAAAGTCATATGCTGATTTCAAAATTCTTGCACCACTAGGTTGCTTGTATAGTGAACTGCATTTCTAATTTGTGTGTTGACTAATATGGTTGTTTCTGTGCTTCTCTATTATCTATTCAACAAGATACTACATAATATCTTGAATGTGGATAGGTTTTTCGTTGCACTTGGGAACTGATTGTTTGGCATGCTTTATGAGATAAAACATTACAGGTGTAACTTACTAGACATAGGGTCCCAAAGTTATATTTCATTTTTTTTTACATAAATTCAAATAAAAATGACTCTTTTCTTGATATTTCTACATATTCAAAATCTTATGATTCCATTGGTTCATCATTAATTGTCATTAGATTTATTAGATAAAGGAATGAGATATAGAACATATTTATTGACTAATTATTAGAAAATTGTAATATTTTTAGTAACAGAATAGTGACGAAAATATCCATCGTAAATTTTTTTACCACATGGCAACTTTACCGATGGAAATTTATGTACCGTCGGTAAATTTACCTACGAAAAATATCATTCCGTTTGAAATTTGCCTACTGATTTGTTATTTTGGTAGGAAAATTTAGCGACGGAACATATAATTCCGTCAGTAAATATGGCAAATGACGATAGTTTTTGGTCTGCACCTCCCAATGGAATTACCGATGGACTATGATTCCGTCGGTAAATTTACCAACGGAATCCATCGGTAAAAGTGCCTACAATTGGTTCTCCGATGCCATTTTTCATCGCTAAATTCCGTCGACAATTTGGTTTTCCTACGAAAATTCACTTAATTTCGTCTGGAATTTTCGTTGACAAAATGGATTTTTCTTATAGTGCTAGACACCGATCAAATTTTTGACACCGTTGTCGGGGATACATTGGTGGTTGCTTAATTATTTTTTTATTTTTAAAAGTGAATTTTGTTTGTTCTTTCTATTTTTCTCTATTTATCTACTGATTTTATCCTTTTGTTTTGCAGGGGTTAATAGTTTATGGTGAGAAATGACCCAATCTTACCTATTGATCCTGAAATTGAGAGGACATTTCATAGGATTAGGAGGCTAAGAGCGAACATGAATAATTTGGAGTTATAACCACCTATCAATGGCCTACCTAGTGGAAATCCACCCATAATTGATCCACCTCCTCCTAGGATAGAAGAGCAAAATGTGCCATATCAAGCTCAAGGGAATGAGTTTAGATCCATAACCATTAAAGACTGTTATTCCTAGGTGGAATGAAGAACATAAAACTATTATGATTCCTCATCACCAGCCATTTAAGATTAAACCTGCTAGCATTATTATGGTACAAAGAAATCAATTTTCAGGTTTGGATATAGAGAATCTGCCCAACACCTAGATATATTCTTAGAGGTTAACGACACTGTGCAAATTTTGAATGTATCAACTGATGCTATTAGGCTTAAACTTTTTCCTTTTACCCTTATAAGAAAGGCTATAGACTGGTTACAAATGCTACCCAATCAGTACATTCATTCTTGGCAACAAATGCAAAAAAAATTTCTATGCAAATTTTTTCCACTTACTAAACACAACCCTCATTAGGAAATAAATCAATAAATTTCAACAATTCTATGAGAAACCATTCCATGAAGCCTGGAAAAGATTTAGGAGACTTTTAAAAAGTTGTTCACATCATGAATTCCCTGTTTATCAACCAATGCATATTTTTTATACAGGAGCTAATCAAGTAACGAGGTCATTATTGGATGCAGCATCAAATGGTAGTTTCATGAACCAAGTTCTTAAAGAAGGATTTCTACTTCTTGATGAGATGGCTACTAATGATGCTCAATGGACGATCTCTAGAGCAGCACAAAAGAAATAGGAAGTACATATATAGTATAGATGAAATAGCTATGCTTAAGGCTCAAATGAAATTAATGAGAAAAGAACATCTAAGAGAAATAAATGAACTTAAAGTTAAAAATGTATCTATGTTGTCTAATGAAAGTGATGCTTATGCAGGAATTTAAGGAGCATTCAGGATGAAGAATGGTGAAGCATTGGTAGAGGAAGTGAATGCCTTGAACCCATATAGTAGTACTTATAACCTAATATGGAGGTAACATCTAAAATTTTCATGGAAAGAAGGGAATCAAGCATCCACTTCTAACCCTTGTCCTAGGGCTCCCTTTAACTAGAATCAACCCTCAAATAACCATCCCCCATACCAAAATCAAGCTCAAACACATTACCCTACTACATACTCATCACAACCATTTCAACCACTCGAATATCAAAAACCTCAACCCCGACTCCCACAAGAAAAGAAGTCAAATATAGAAGAAATAATTGGTAGTTTTATGGCCTCCCAAAATGCAATTTTAGCTGGCCAAGATGCTAGGTGGAAATTACAAGATATTTAGATGAGAAATCAAGAAGCATCCATTAAGAACTTAAAGAATCAAATGGGATAACTTGCAAATTCCTTATCCAATAGAACTCAAGGTACATTTTTATCTAATGTAAACCGTAATCCTAAAGAGAAAGCAAAAGCAATCACTTTGAGAAATGGGAAAGAGGCACAAGAAGATGCCACTGGTAAGAATTCTAAAAAAGTGGTGGAACCAACAAAGAAGGTAAGTGTTCCTAACTCTAAAAATTTAAATGAGGTATCTCTAGTTGTTGAGAAGGGTAAAGGTAAAGAAAAACTCATTTCTACTGTTCTTGATGAATATAAATTGGCTTTTCCATCTTTAGCTAGAAAAGAAAAGAATAATGACCAATTATCCAGATTTTTAGACATGTTTAAAAGTTGCATGTAAATTTATCATTTGCTGAAGCTCTGTTACACATGCCTAAATATGCTATATTCATGAAAGAGTTACGTTCTAATAAAAAGAAGCAAAAGGGTATAGGGACGGTTCAATTATCTGAAAATTGTAGTGCTATTTTAATGAATAAAATTTCTAAAAAATTAGAAGATTCTGATAGTTTTACATTACATTGTGAATTAGGAGGGAATTTTATTGGACATGCTTTATGTGACTTGGGTGCTAGTATTAATTTAATGCCTTATTCAATTTGTAGGAAATTAAACTTAAGTGATCTTAAGGAGACCCGAATGGCACTGCAATTAGCGGATAGATCCATAAAGAGGCCAAAGGATATTATTGAAGATTTATTGGTAAAAGTAGAAAATTTTATGGTTCCAGTTGATTTTATGGTAATGGATATAGAGGAGGATAGAAAAGTACCATTAATAGTAGGACGACCATTCTTGAATACAGCAAAAGCTTTAATAGATGTACATAGACAAATGGTTACTATAAGGTTTAATGAGGAAAAAATGGTTTTTAATGTTAATAAAGTGATAAAACACCCTTCTTATGACTTTGAAGAATTCATTTATTTTGTAGATATTCTTTAAGAATGTGTAAAGGAAAAGCAGAAAAAAAATTCTGTTAAATGATGAGTTACAGGATTATTTAATGCATTCGAGAAACAAGGAGGACATGGAAAAGCAATAAGAATACCTAATATAAGAACTGGAGAGAGAGCACAATGAAGAAATAAAGGAGGATGAACAGTCCCCTCCTAAGGGAGAAAATCACTCTAAACTCAAAACTCTTCCTTTACATTTAAAATATGTATTTTTGGAGGAAAATGCAAAACATGTAATTATTTCTTCACTTTTGTCAGGTTTAGAAGAAGAAATGCTAGTAAAGATCTTAAAGAAGCATAAAAGAGCAATAGGATGGGAGACTTTAGATTTAAAGGGAGTTAGCCCTAATTATTGTACACATCAGATACCAATGGAGATGGATTTCAAGCCAGTAGTGCAACCTCAAAGAAGACTTAACCCAGCTATGCAAGAAGTGGTGAAAAATGAGATATTAAAACTACTTGATGCAGGTATTATCTATCCCATTTCTAATAGTAGTTGGGTGATTCATGTGTAATGTGTGCCTAAAAAGAGAGGTATGATTGTGATGACTAATGAAAATAATAAATTAATCCCAACACGAACTGTAATGGTATAGAGAGTGTGTATTGATTATAGGAGATTAAATAGTGCCACTAGAAAAGACCATTTTCCTTTGCCTTTTATTGATCAAATGCTAGAAAGATTAGCTGGCAATAGGTTTTACTATTTTTTAGATGGTTATTCAGTGTATATGCAAATTCTTATAGCCTTATAAGACAAAGAAAAGACCACCTTTACATGCCTTTATGGCACATTTGCCTATAGGAGAATGCCTTTCGGTTTTTGTAATGCCCCAACTACTTTTCAAAGATGCATGATGGCCATAGTTCATGATTTTATTAAACAATTCATGGAAGTTTTTATGGATAATTTTACTTTATATGGTCATGATTTTGATTCATGTTTATCTAATCTAGCATTGATTTTGAAAAGATGAGAGAAAACTAATTTGATTCTCAACTGGAAGAAATGTCATTTTATAGTAAGGGAGGGAATTGTTTTAGGATATAAAATTTATGAAAATGGTATTGAGTTTGACAAAGCAAAGGTAGAGGTAATTGTAAAATTGCCTCATCCTATGAAAATGTTAAAGGAATTAGAAGTTTTCTTAGTCATACCGGGTTTTACCATCGATTTATTAAGGATTTTTCTAAAATAACTAAACCACTTTGCAATTTACTACTTAAAGATGCTGCATTTAACTTTGATGATGAGTGTTTGCAGCCTTTTAATCAATTAAAACACAACTTAATTACAGCACCTGTCATAACATCACCGTATTAGAACTTGCCTTTTGAAATCATGTGTGATGCTAGTGACTTTGTAGTAGGAGCAGTTTTGGGGCAAAGAAAGAAGAATTTTTCATACCATTTATTATGCCAGTCACACAATCATAGGAGCACAAGTGAACTACACCACTACAGAAAAAGGAGTTTTTGGCAATTATTTTCAATTTTGAAAAATTTAGGCCATATCTCCTTAGTTTTAAAGTGACAGTGTGGTCAGATCACGCAACACTTCGACATCTCTTTGTAAAGAAGGATTCCAAATGAGGCTTATTAGATGGGTCTTATTGCTTCAAGAATTTGACGTAGAGATAAAAAATAAAAAGGGAGCTAAAAATTATGTAGCTGACTATCTATCTAGATTGGATCATGTTCATATAGAAAATGGAGAAATTTCTAACTTATTCCCTAAGGAACGTATTTGTGCTATTTATTCTTGTACTAATTCAGTCCCTTGGTACGCTAATATTGCTAATTACCTTGCTGGAGGTTACCTTCCGAAGGATTTCACATGGCAACAAAAGAAAAAGTTGAAGATGGATGAAGACACTATTTATGGGATGATCCATACTTGATCAAAATATGTCCGGACCAGATGTTAAGGTGATGTGTTCCAAAAGAAGAACAAACAGATATTATGCGACTTTGTCATAGAGGAGATGATGGTGGACACCATGGTCCTAATCGTACAGTAGCAAAAATCCTTCAGTTAGGTTTCTTTTGGCCTACTCTTTTCAATGATGTTAAATTCTGTATAGAGTCTTGTGATAAGTGCCAAAGAGTCGGTAATATATCAAAAAGAGATGAGATGCATATGAACAATATGCTAGAAGTTGAAATTTTTGATGTTTGGGGTGACTTAATGGGACCATTTCCAAATTATTTTAGCTTTGAGTATATCCTAGTAGCCATAGACTATGTAAGTAAATAGGTATAGACAGTGGCTACTAGGACATGTGATGCTAAAGTAGTACTTGAATTCTTTAGGAAGAATATATTCACCAGCTTCAGGACACCAAGAGCTATCATTAGTGATGGAGGAAAGCATTTTATCAATCACCAGTTTAAAATATTGCTTAAAAAGTTTGATGTTAGACATAAGGTTACAACCCCTTACCATCCTTAGGCAAATGGGCAAGTAGAGGTGTCCAACAGGGAATTAAAAGCCATCTTAGAAAAAACAATAGACAATGCTAGGAAAGATTGGTCTTATAAGTTGGATAAGGCTTTATGAGCTCATAGAACCACTTACAAAACCCTTATTGGCATGTCCCCCTTTAGGTTGATTTTTGGTAAAGCATGTCATTTGTCGGTCGAACTAGAACATAAAGCATATTGGGCTATTAAAATTCTTAATCTTAATCTAAGTACTGCAGGAGAGAAAAGAAATTGCAGCTCAATAAGTTAGAAGAAATTCGACCATGGTCGTATGATCATGCTACCAATTACAAGGAGAAAATCAAGCAATGGCATGATAAGAGGCTGAAGCATAAGAAATTTACCCCCGAGATGTTTATGTTTATGTACAATAGCAGACTGCGATTATTCCTAGGTAAACTCAAATCCAGATGTTTAGGTCCTTATCAGGTGATTTCAAACAATGACTTTGGTGTTGTCACAATTTGAAATCCAAAGGATGGATATGAGTATAAAGTTAACGACCATAGACTAAAACCATACTTTCATGCTCAACAGGAGGTTGCTGAGGCAACTCTGGTACTCCTTGCCATGTAAGACAGTCCTAAAAGTCTAGCTGAGGACTAATAAAAACTCAAAACTATATCTTCTAACCCTTTTCTTGTAGTAGGTTTTAATTTTGCAGTAAGTTTTATTTGTGTTGTTTAAAGTTTTTGCCATTCTAGTTTCCGTAGGCTTTTAGCATCCTAGTTTTCTTAAGCTTTTAGCATCCTAAGTGTTTCATACATATATTATAAGGGGAATGCATATCTCATGGTCTTAATAGAGTTCATCTGGTGTTTTAGCAACAACAAAAGTGCAAGAACAATATAAATCATGCATGAACATGTTTTTAGTAATGGCATTGAATAAAGGGCAATCTTGGTTTTGTTTTTGGTATAATTTGAAGGTTTGGAGTGTTGATGATTTTAACATAAAGAGCATGAAGTTTTGATGTTGATTTGGTGAAAAATTGAAAAGCTTGAGCAATTTTTGCAGAAGAACAATCAATGAAACTAGAAGTTTTTATACTTTAAGGTACAGAGGGTGTTTACTCTATGGAGTAAAATCTTACTCCACCGAGTGTATTCTTACTCGGTAGAGTAAGATTTTAGTCAACAAAGTATTAGGTTTCTTAAAAAAATTAAAAATTCAATCTTGGTGTCTATAGAAGTAAGACTGGTAGAGTGAAAGGACACTCCACTGAGTGCCTTTTCACTCCACCGAGTGGTGGCCTTATAAAACCCCCCTTTAAGTTATTCTTGCACTTTGTTAGTTTTTTTTCTTTTTTTCGTTTTTTCATTTTTTTCGTTTTTTCATTTTTTTCATTTTTTTCGTTGTTGTGTGTTCTTACTTGGCCTGTTTAAATTCTACTCCACCGAGTGAGTCTTTTGCTTGCTAAATCTTCATTGTGCATCAGCTCATCACTCAAGTAAGTTCATTTGTGCCTTTAATTCTTTTTAACTTCATTGCTGGTTGCTTAATTTACTCTTTAGAATCTGTGAGCTTGTAGTTACTTTAAAATAAGATTTTGCATTATTCTTAAAGTGGGTTGAGATTGTTATTATTGTAATTGACTTTGGTGCATGTAAAAGAGTATTGTGATATAAATTTAGGTTTAAGATAACTAAAATTACATTAGTTATAGCTTTATAAATGCATGCACACAACATGCTAGATAAAATGCCTCAAAGAAAAAGCTTGACTATTTACTTAATTTTAATTCATCATTTCATTATCATACCATTTGTTTTTCATAACCAATCATTTATGTACCTTATTACCATTTATTGACCACATCATTCACTACATTTCTCATTAGAACAAATTGATGTTTCATTAGTTCAATGGTTACAAATGCCTTAACTATGGTTTACTTTGTATTATCATTTAAATTGGCATGGTTGTGTTTGTGCAGTGGCACCAAAGAAGGCAAGAGTTGAGGAGGCATTTACATCTTCGGGAAAGCATCTTCATGCATATATTGATGAAGAAAATTCTGAATTGTATGAGTACTTCAAGGACATGAAGTTTGTGAAGCCAGTATACCTACAGAAGTTTTGTTTGGAGATGGCAACCTTTGGGATGAAATTTACCCTCTTATTCAAAACATTGGCTGGGAATGATTCATTCTCAAGCAACCAGAGGTTTATCCTTATATCGCTTTGCAATTTCTCACTTCTTTTAAGCTAACATTTAAAGATGAGCATGATTTAGGCACTGTAAGCTTTAATCTTGGTAGGCGTCGCTATACCATGCTTTTTGTTGATTTACCAAATATTACACATTAGGAGAACTGGGAATTTATTTGGGACCCCCTCAATCCAAAAGAGTACAAGACGAAAAAAATGAAAGCACATGCTTTAGGCAGCCATGCACTGAGAGCTTTACATAGATTTTTATCTATCACATTCTTTAATTGTCTTGGCAGTACAGGTGCTATAAATGTTGAAGAATGCATGCTCCTAAGGTGCATGGTGGAAGGAATCAAGATCAATGGTGTTGTGCTTTTATGGAGGAAAATTGAGGAGCTACAAAAGAAGAATCCAAAAATTAGGAAGACTTCGTTAGGATGGGTAGCAACCATTATGGCCAACCATGTGGGGCATATAGACATACGTAAATCTCTCAATGAGATAAAATATATTGATTATGGTATGCTAACCTGAATGAAAATTTTAGTGATGGAGCCCAGGAGGCATTGGTCCACATAAGATGAGTACTAGCATTTATTCACTATTGGCCAGAATTGAGATAAAGAACCAGAGGAGGATGCACCAGAGCCAGCCGGCCTAGCACAACCACCTTCAGCTCCTGCTCCAGTCCCTGCCCCAGTACATGAACAGCAAGAAATTCCTCCAGTGTTCATGACTTTTATGAATCAAGTAATATGGAGAATAGATAATATGAGAGATGATATTGGAGAGTTGAGAAGGGATTTTGAAAGGTTCAATGTCGAGTTTTGGAAGCGATTCTCACCACCACCACCTCTGCCATCACAGTAAGACGAGTTTGTGTTGCTGAGGACAGCAAGATTTTTGTGAGGGGGATAAAGCTTCTCTAAGCTCAAGAATTTTGCTAAAATCCAGGAAGTAAAATCTAATTCTTCTTTTTCTTTATATTATGAAAAAATTTATGTTCTTTTGTTTTATTTTTTTAATTTTAGTTGTCTTTTTGGTTTGTAATAGCAATGCTAGGAGCAACTTAGTGTTGTAACTAACTCAGTAATATGAATAGTTGCTAGTCCTTGTTAATTAGTTGCTTTTGTCCTTAAAGCAATTCAATAAGTTGTTAAATAGCATGTATCACTTAGCTTACATAAACTTAGTTTGCGCCAGTTTTTTCAGAAATTTAACAAATTGAACTTCAATTTAGATTGTGCATTAGTCAAGACTATAGTTTAGCAGTAAGACAAGTAGGTTGTTCAATGAAGTTTTGTGCTAGTCTATTACTCAACTTGGTTTATAATTATTAGTTTCCACTCTTAAAACACAATAGACCAATTTTTAAACTTTAGAAAAACTAGTGCATTGAAATAGTTGAGTAAGGAATTTTAGGACACTAGAACCATGATCATCACCCTTCGAAGAATAAAAGTAACTCAAGCAACTTAAAAAGTGATCTAGGTGAATTTTTCTTGTTGAGCTAGTTAAAATACTATTTTCCTACCCTTTTGACATCATTAACCTTTGTTAGCCAATTTGAGCTTAATGAGGTATGCTTAAAGCACATCATAACTTTTGTTTTTATTACACTCATTATTAATCATATAGCCTAAAAGCTTTTATCTATCATCTAAAATTGGCCACTCTAGATTTGGATGGATTTACATTTATTAGACATTTCAGTCTAGTATGATAAGAATAATTGTATCTTTGAGGGAAAAAATTATGAGATGAAGTTAAGTGCTTGTATAATGTAGTTGTTTTACCCATATTATTGTAAATTTCTAGTAAAAAAAGCTAGTGAAAAAAAAAGAAAAGAAAAGAAAAGAAATAAAGCTAGCATAGATGGCAAAATCTTAAGTTTGGGGAATTTACAAAGAAAATAAAATTGTGGCTTCTCAAAAATGAGAAATTGAGAAAATTAACAGGGATTTTAGTCTTCTATTTTCTATTTGGGTGTGCTTATTGCTTAAAAAGGGGATTGAATAGGCAAAGTTAGACAAAGAAATTGTGCTTAATAGTTTGAAAATTAAAAAATGTGATTTATTCAAGTATAGAGTGGCTATTTCTCTTTGATTATCTATTGACCATTCTTTGATAGTCAATCTCGTAATCCCATTACAACCCAATTAAGATCGAAGTGATTTTATGCTTTGCTTTGAGTTGTTTAGCAGAGATGACTTTCGAGTTTCGGTGCTAAAGGAGAGACCTATGGTGTTTCTAGAGTTTCAAGTGCGAAACCACATGTATACTTAGTGTACATCAATTCTAGAGCTTGATTATGAAGTACATTGGTGTTTTGCTTTTGAAAAGTGTTTAAATTATTTTGGTCTTGCACACACACATGGAAACTGATTATTGTCTCCTGTTTGAGTTTATTCTAGTTAAGATTTTGTTAAGTGCTCTTGTTAATTATTGAACTTGATTTTAAGTTGTATAAATCTAATTTTGAGTTTGATTATTCTAAGAAGTTGGTTTGTTTAGATTTGCTTGGGACAAGCAAAGGCTAAGTGTGGGGTATTTGATAACTGTAAATTTAACTATAATTTTAATGTGTTTTTAATATATTTTTAGGTTAGTTTTATGTTAATTTAGTTGTTTTATTGGTTAATTTATTCAATTGGTGTTTTAATTATTTAATTAAGTATTTTTGGTGTTTTTAGGACTTAATTGGAAAAAAGGAAGAAAGTTTGAAGGACTTTATTGAAATCTGGCTTTTTGGGAAAGCTTTGTAAAAGAGGAAGAGTGCACGTTCAGTCCACAGGCTTCACACTCCGTGAAGTATAAATTCACTCCGTGGAGTGTCCTTAAGAAAGCAACACACTAGGTAGAGTAAAGTTTAACTCTATAAAGTAAAAGGAAGGCCAAGTAAGCATACTCCCCCGATTAACTTTCTACTCCACCGATTATGAGTTATCCCATTCACGTAAGGATTTTCCAAAGCCTTAAACAAGAAGTTTTTCAACTCAATTGGGAGTCTGTTGAAATAGAAAGTAATGGTTGATCCTGATTCTCCTTTCTAAGATATAAAAGGATCTAGATGCCAAGAGAATAAGAGCTCAGTTTTTACTTAGTTTTCATAGTTTAAAGTTTGTTTTACATTTTAAGAGTAGTTTTACACCTAAATTCAGAGGCTAAGAGTGGAGCATTCTACAAAAATTTCAAGCTTAGTTGAAGGGTTTATGTGTATCGTTTCTTTACTCTATTTTTGTTTATCTTCAATGATGATGAGTGAGTAGTTCATATTCTTTTGCTGAGGGAACTTGAACCCTCTTATTTCTTATGTAATGACTTGATTTGTTCTTTAATTTGAATGTCAGTTGATTATTTCTTAATTCTTGTTCAAATTCCTTATCTATAGTTGCTTTTACTTTGATTGTTACTTTGTTGCGAAATGGTTAATAATTGAATTAATAGTAACTTAAGATATGCGTGTTTATGGTTTAGTTTGTTTACTTTAATTCATAGTTATTTTCTGAAAAACATGATAATTATGTGTTAGTATTAGGTGAATTAAAGCTATGAAAAGTTGAATTAGTAATGAATTGAAGTAAGATTCTTGAGAAAGGATCTGACAGATATTTAGGAATTCATGAACTAGATTTTTATGCTAAGTATTGAATTATTCTGAATAAGGGGATTTAGTGCTTAGAAAGATATTCTGAGAAGTTATCTGATTTTATTACCAGTTTTCCATAATCAAATGTATTAAACTTTTAATTAAGACATGTGCATGAGAAATAGAGGTGGATAGTCCTTCAGTGAAAGACTTATTATCATTGAATTCTTGTTAAAGTTATTTGCTTGCTTTGTTTAAGTTTATGGTTAATTGCTTTAGTTATTATTGCTACTTTAGTTGTTAAATTTATGTTTTAAGTTTAAATTTACATTCTAATCAAAACTTTGGGGATTCTTTCTTTCTTTTCACACGAATTTTGGTTTTAAAAATCTTAAATCCTTTTAGGCCTTCATAAGTATTCCTTAGGTACGATATTTGGGATCTTAATTTTATTTTCCTATATTACTAGCTGATCTAGTACACTTACTAAACACCAATCACAACATAATTCAGGCAAATACTGACTGGACCGACCACTACCCATGCTGATATACTCACACACCCTAGCCATAATCAAGCGATGTGGGATCCCGAAGGACCAGCCCAACCACAGCCCACGATGAAGCCGAGCACCCCAAGCCCCACCCAAACCCACGCTGGAAGACTCACACATCATATACACCATCATGTTTTTTTATGAATAAATTTATCAGATTTACTGTAGTAGAAGTACAATCCAGGCAATTGCTGACGGGACCAACCACTACCCATGCTGATATACTCATACAACCAAGCCACAATCAAGTAATACGGGATCTCAAAGGACCTTTTTTTATGATTATTTTATATTACAATGAAATTAAAAATCAAATTACAAATAATGCATCTATGCAATATAGAAATAAAAGACATAGGGAAGGAGACAAGTTTGATAGGGAAGGAGACAAGTTTGATACTATCAATGTTAGATGGCGGTGAGTTCGACAATCGATAATGATTGGATATCGAAGGAAGAGTGGTGATGATCTGAGCAACAGTGAGACAAAGAGAGGAAGGAGGAATAGATGGATTGAATTACGATACGAGACTAAGGGGTTTTAATTTGAGAAAAGATGAGAAATAACGTAATAAAAAATATTATAGTATTTTATAAATTAGATAATACAACAACAACAAATCTATTGAGTAATATGTATTTGTGCTACATTATAATATGTATTTGTGATACATTATGAAAAATTTAAGTTATTAAACAAAAAAAAACATTATATTTCTCATTACATTGCATTAAACCAAATATAGACTAAAAGTCTTTTCATCAGCTAAGAATGCAAATTCAAAAGGATTAAACTCCAAAACATCCATGTGATTATATGAACTTACAAGACTAACATTCAATGTCTTTAAACTTTGAGGAATTGAAGTTTGGCAACACCTAATACATGAGCAGAAACCTTTGAGAACGACATTATGAAAGCATAAGGATACACAACCATTCATAAAAATGGCTTTTCAATCATACATTAAGGTTATGGTATCACAGTTGATGACAGTGAGCTTGTTGTGTGAATTGGAGAATCTAAAAAGACCATCTCCAAATGTGATTGACTGGTTAAAATTGAATTCCAAACATGTGTTGTTGTAACATTTGAATGATGAATCGATCTAGGCAGAGGTTGTTCCTTCTTCCACAAATATATTATAAATAGGCATGTCTTCGCCCCAAACATAGGCAAAAAGGATTACAAGTAGAGTTGCATTCATGAAAGATTCGTTGATTGTATTAAGAATGAGTCAATATTGGAAATCAATAAAGATTAAGTCAAAGATTGAAGTAGGAGAAGTAGGGGAGTTAGAATTTTTTATGTTTAAATTTGATTTTGATTTTATTTTTTTATGTTCATATTTTTGGGAATAATTTTGATTATGTTTGTTAGAAATTTTACTATAAATATCTAAGTTCTATGAATAAATAAAATGAGAAGCCAAGTTTTTGAGTCCCAAAGTTTTATATTTCTACATTTCTCTTCTACATAAATAAATAAAAACCAAAAAAGTGGTATTTGAGCCTTCTTTCTTAAGGATCAAAAAATACACACACAAAAATCTACACATAGAAAGTCAAATAAATTTTACATAAATCTAACCGTCGAAATTTGATGGAACAAACTTTCAAACTTGGACAGTACAAGTGACAATCCATCTTGAAGTTTTGGATCTTTAGGATGCTATAGAAGAAAATTTTGAAGTTCCTACACTAGGAGCTAATCTAACAGTAGCTCAAATCAAAAAACACAAAGAAAATAAGGCAAAGAAAGCTAGAGTTAAAGCATATCTATACCTAACCGTTTCACCTTTAATTCTCCCTAAAATTATAAAACTCGAGTTTGCTGCAAAAACTTGAAAGTATTTTGAAAAAGAATATCAAGAAAATGAGAAGGTAAAATACATGTGCATGATAAATTTATTATGCAAGTTTAAAATGCAAAAAATGAAAGAGTCCAAGACAATCAAAGAGTACATTGACAAGCTTATTAGCATCATCTACAATATGAGATTACTTGGTAAGGTATTTTCTAAAGAAAAGATTGTTGAAAAAATATTTGTTACATTGCTTGAAAAATATGAAATTACAATTTCTACTTTAGAAAATACTAAAGATCCATCAAGTATTAATTTAGTAGAATTTTTAAATGCTTTGCACGCCTATGAACAAAGGAAATCTATAAGAAAAGAATGTATTGTGGAAGGAGTTTTTCAACCATTGTCAATGAAGAAAATAAATAATGCGGGAAACAATACACTTTGTCCTCACTGCAAGAAAACAAATAATCCACAATACAAGTATTGGTGGAGACTAGATATCAAATACAACAAATGTGGCCAAATGGATCATATAGAGAGAGTATGTTAAAATAAACAAGAAAATGAAGCTAAAATTGTAGTGAATGAAAAACAAGAGAACAATTATTTATTTAAAAAAATACCCATGAAATAAATAAAAAAAATATGCCATGATATGCCTATGCCCTACAATAACAACAATATTTCATGCCCATATTCCCAAAATTATGAACAACATTCCATGTCTATGCCCTATAGCCATAAAAAAAATAAAAATAAAATAAAACCCATATGCATTTCAAGTCATGTCTTTCAAAGCAATAAAGTAGTGTTGAAAATGAGTCAATTGGAAATCAATAAAGATTAAGTCAAAGATTTAAGTAAGAGAAGTAGGAGAATTAGAATTATTTATATTTGAATTTGATTTTGATTTTATTGTTTTAAATTCATATTTTTAGGAATAATTTTGATTATATTTGTTAGAAATTTTATTATAAATTTGTAATTTTTATTAATAAATAAAATGAGAGGCCAAATTTTTGAGTTCCAAAGTTTTAGGATGCATTCGGAAAGTATTTTATTTGCGGTTTTTTATTTTTTTCTTAAAAATAAAGCCAAAATATTTTCAGTAAATTTGTTTCAGTTTTGTTTTTGCAAAAATTTAAAAAGTGATTTTCACACCAAAAACAGAAATTAAAAATCTTAATAATGTGGTTTTTAGGATTTTGTTTTTATCAACAATTTAATTATTTTATTTTTATTATCATTACCGCTACCACCACTACACCTCCACTACGACTACTACCATCACACGCCGCTATTGCCACCACTACCACACTACCGCCACTATCCCCGCAGTAGCCATTACCACCACCTCCACACCGCCGCCACAACCACTACCACCTTTTTCACTGCCACTACCACCAGACTACCGCCACTGCCATTATCTCTACCATCACTGCCGTTATCGCCACCACTACATCACAACTGCCTCCGTCACTGCCACAACCGAAATCATTACCATAATATACATGAATAAATAAAAAATATACATAAATAATTAAAAAAATATGATATAGTTTTTAAATATATAAAATATTTTTTTAAAAAAATAAAAAATAAAAAATAAAAATAGTTTTTATATTTTAAAAAACTAAAAATCTTCAATTTTACCAAACACTTATATTTTTACATTTCTTTCCTACATAAATCAATAAGAACCAATAGATTCCACATTTAGGATTTGCAGTTTGTGCAGATGATGTATCATTGATCCCAAATATATATGGAGCTTCAAAATCTGCACACTTTTTGGGACTGTACACAGGTATTGCTTCTTGTAATGAATAAGTGGCTGCCGTAATCAACATTAACAGCCAAAATGCCAACAATTCTGTGATATTTTTGTGATAGAGGTAGCTAGGATACTGTATGCCAGTGATATATAAAGATTAAAGATCATTAGAAAAATTAGATACATTTTCACATAAAATTTCTGCACTAAATTTCATGTTAAAACAAAATTTAACATTTCTTTTTCAATCACGGGAACTTGTCCTACCCACGGTGTCTTTACTTAACTTGGTCCAAGTACACTTATTCCTTGAAGGTAACCGTAAAACTGATAAGGCTGACAGTTCTCACCGACAGCGACAACTGGAGAGAACTTCCTGAATTATCAATTTAAGGTCTCCTAACATAGAAGGCATTAGTCGTTTCTCAGCAACTGTTGAAATAAAGGCAATGTTTGGGGTTGTATTTTGTTAAGAAATAAAGACAAGTTTAAAACTTACCGTTGCAAGCAAGAAGAACAAGAACTCTAAACAAATCCCGCATGAGGATGTAGTTGAAACTTAAAATTGCAGCAAAACCTAAAATTTAAATGTTAATTGTTATATCCTACTTGTATGGTAATTTTGAAGTTTTTTTTTTTTTAATTTTCTAGAAACTATAATTATCTAAATAGTAAAGAAAGTAAAATTTGTAAACAGGCAATAAGGTGACTAGTTATTAAGATAAAGCAGATGTAATTACTTGTGCAAGTGTGAGTTTTTCTTACACATGAGATGAAATGGGGGCTGCATCATGCACCTTATCTTCGCAATTAACAAAAACCCAATTGCCAATAATTGTGCAATTATGGTGAAATGTATATGTTTATACATACAGTATGAAATGAATTTCATTTTAAAAGAAAAGTCAATACTTTTTATAGTCCAAAAGAAGTCTTCGTTAGTTTCTCAATCAATCACAGAAAAATGAATTCTTACCTCTCAATTAGACCTTATCGTAGATATATACCCATCCGGTCAAATTCAATTCGTCTATACATTTTACGAATTTAAACATAATTTTTATTATAAAAATCCCAGCTCGAACTTTATTAAAAAAAAAAAAAAGAAACCTACTTATTAAAGAATGAGACTTGTGCTTTGCACAAAAATTATGGGACTTGATGGCTCCATCTGACTTTTTTTTTTTGTATTTTTTTATTAATTGCATAATTTAAATATTTAAAAACATACGCATAAATAAAATTCTACAATAAATATCACATTTTATATATTTATTTATAAAAAGTAAATAACACACAAAATGAATATATTGTGCATAAATACAATTTCGTTACCAGTATAATTAATTTATGACAGTAATATTATTTTGTCACAATTAGTTGTTATATTAGTATATGACAAATAAATTATATCATAAAAATTATTTTAATGTGACAACATATAATTCGGTTATCGATGAAATAACTTAATATGAAAAAATATTTTGCACCTCCTTTTAACAGAAATAATTTAAGGATGGTATGCTTTAGCATTACAAAAAATAATCATCAAGACAAATTCAATTCAACAATCTATTGAATTTTTATTCATTTTTATGACAAATGAATGTGTTAAAAAAAATAAATATATTGTGACGAGATATAAATTCGTCACCAATACAATTAACTTGTGACAAAAATAATATTTTGTTACACTCGACTATTATAATAATGTGTGACAACTAAATTACATTATAAATAAATTATTTTTTGTGACATAATATAATTTAATCCCTAATAAATATTTTACCAACCAAAAATATTTTGTCATCTATGTTTTGACAAAAATAACTAAATTATATACGAAAGTTAATTAATTAATAATACGATATTAACTTAAAATAAATTAAATTATTCTAAAATAAAATATTTAAAAAATTAATTATTCATTAATAATTTTTTTTTAAAATAAATATCGTAACTACCAAAAACAGCTGACTTGCTAGCCCACCAGTTTGGGCAAAAACTATATTATTAACAATTGTAACTTTTCCTTTTACACGTTATATTCAAGCTAGCAATCAACTAATATGTGTTATTCTTTATATTCACAGATTTGTTACATTTTAATTTTTTATTTTTGAATTAAAAAAGTTGATTTTCTATAGTGACTATATTGTTTGAAAATGCAAAAGATTTAGAATATATTTTTACAACTGATAATGGAAGTATGTACTTAGGGTGTAATAATAATTCCACCTATCATTTATTTTTGGGACAATACATAAAGAGTCCCTCCAACTTAATATTAAAAATCAGTTAAACATCTAAATTTTAAATTTAACCATTCAGCCATTTGAACTTGATTATTCGATATATAATAAGCATAAAATATGTATTTCTCTGGATATCGAAAATGTGTGAGTTGCAGATACGATGATGTGGCAAATGAACTAATGATAGGACCACATGCAACATTTTGACAGCGAATTTTTTTTAATTTATCGACGGAAAAATCCGTCTGTTTTCCGTCGTAATGTTTATTAATGAATTTTTTTACTCAAGCATTGAATCAGTACTTAACCGCAGCATTCAATTCCGTCGGTCTTTTTTTTTTTTTACTCAAGCTGAAATAGTGCAGTTGCAGAAGGAAACAAAAAATAAAAAAAGAAGAATATGAAGAAGAAGAACGAATCTTTTGCAACAAAAAACATCTCTATCTTACAGCCTTGAACTAGGTACCAATAAGCTTCAGCCCTTGTTTTCCATACTGCTGAACCTCCCAGGTTATCACTGCCGGAATCTCTTGAAAGTAGATATATTTATTGATCCATGACTACGACCCACAATGTATGAGCATGTGTCAATTGGAAGGCCACATCAAAATCATCATGCAAAAGTTTGATTATTTTACCACTTCAGCTTTGCACAAGAGAATGGCAAGTACCGTGCATGCTTGGACTGTCAAGCTACGGTAAAGTTATATCCATAGAAATTCTGCCTGTAATAAAGAACAAAGTAACATAAACAATCAGAAAGCTCCAAATATCCATAGTCATGTCATGTCATGTCTATTACGATCACTTGGGCATGTGCATGACTAATTAGAACTAGTATCTGCTGTACTTTGGCATTGATTAAATCAAAATTGCTGCACTATTAAATGGCAATGAAAACAGTTATATTTTGGATAAGAAATGTAGTCTTGGTAGCAAGTATTATTGGGACATATATCTCAAGAGTGCTAGTCTTATCTCAACAACAGACAGATGATATCGAGTCATCCAGTAAACAAGTTTCAATAACATATTATTTGATCACAAATTGTGTCAAAAGAGTAAAAAGATCATCAGCAATGTTTGCTTAAGCAACGTTGTGCATAACTATGTGAGCTCAAGCAGAATTGAACTTAGCAGGGTAAGGGATATGGATACACAACTAGTACTTTTCTCTTCCTCTATGGTTAATGGATGTATTACATATCCTAGGGCACCCACCAGGGTATTTTGTTTAGAGTTTAATATAATTTTCCAGAGATATGAAGTGCCAAACACAGATCCAAGCAACTTCATGAATAATAGAAAGTAGAGAATTGAATTAACAAAAAGTGACCAAATTAAAATTATATTGGTCTTCAACTTAAATTGCTCCAATGCTCCTTAATGTAATGACGAAGCAGCAGAATCCCTAATTATCTTTTTGCTCATAAACCTTATTATACGCTAAACTCCAACACTAATTCTATGTTGCTGAATGCTGATACAATCAAACAATTTGATCCCTTCCAGATAATCTGATCATGTATTACCAGTGCCAACAGTAGCATCAATTATGCAAGTAAATGCCAACACACAAAATTCAATAGCCAATTTCTGTAGTGTTCTTTAATTTCCAATAGCCATAATAAGTAGTGCAAGCTGATAATTTTCCTTAAGTAACAAAAAAAAAAAAAATGCAGAGAACATTTGCCAAATTAAATTGATTACCAAAAATCTTGCAAGTGTAATTAAGAGCTCATCAATTTTGACACAGAAATTAAAGAAAAAGACAAGAATAAAAAGATGAACGAAAACCAGAATCATAATCATACCCAAAACCTACCTCATCACCATCCCATCTTTAACCCCATCAAAACCTACCCCTGAACCCGACCCTAACCCAGGCCTGAACCCAATTCTAACCCCCATTTTCTTCTTTCAAATTCTTATCAATTTCTTGGTTAACGCGCTTTTTATTGCGTGTATTACACTCATTTTGCCACGTCGGATTTCGTGCTTATTATATAACGAATAATTAAGTTTAAATGTTTATCTGATTAATATTAAAGTTTAAGTGCTAGAACGATTTTTTGTGTAAGGTTGGAGGGGCACTTCATGTATTATCTTTTTATTTTTAGTAAAAATTGTGTGTTTTTTTTTTATCTTATTTATTTTTGTAATGTTTAACTGCTTGATTTTATATTTAACCAGCCAATTATTAATTTTTTTTTATCAAATTTGTTCATTTCTTGTATGTTTATGCATTGATTATCTTGAGATATAATCAATTTTAAAACTAGACAATTGAGAAATGACATATTAAATAGGTTGACAATTGTTACCACTAGTTTTATAATAAAATTACATGCACCATGACTGCTAATTCTAATAGGCAATAAATAATATATAATATAATAATGGCTTTTTTGATAAATAATAAAGTATAGTAGTGCTTCTTATTTTCTTTGTTCCAGTTTTCCTTCAGGTGCCAATCATAAGAAAGAAAATCCAGCGAGAAAAAAATCCCAAAACCATGAAAAAATGGTGGGAACTGTTTGTATTTTGGCGAAAATTTTCAGTTTCCATATCTCACCCAATATCTAAATCCCTTATTCTATTCCTTTCTTGCAATTCCATTAGCGTAAAGAAATTAAGAAAATTTAGGTTTCCATAAAATAATTTCAATAAAAATTGGTACTTATATATGTCCATTGTAGTTGTTTACATAATTTTAATACATATTATATTTAAAAATAATTAAATTTAGAATGATTCAAAAAAATAGTTTATAAGAAATGGATGGCGCACAAATTAGTGTGGATGGATTAGATTGGATTGGATAATTACACAATTATTGGCAATTTGGTTTTTGTTAATTTGAAAGATAAGGTAAATTGCACAAGTAATTACCCATTTTCATCTCATGTGTAAGAAAAACTCACACTTGCACAAGTAATTACATTTGCTTTATCTTAATAACTAGTCACCTTATTGCCTGTTTACAAAATTTACTTTCTTTACGATTTAGATAACTGGTAACAGACATAATTATATTTTCTAGAAAATAAAAAAACTTCAAAATTACCATACAAGTAGGATATAACAATTGACATTTAAATGTTAGGTTTTGCCGCAATTTTAAGTTTCAACCATATCCTCATGTGGGGTTTGTTTAGAGTTCTTTTTCTTCTTGCTTGCAATTGTAAGTTTTAAACTTGTTTTTATTTCTTAACAAAATACAACCCCATACGTTGTCTTTATTCCAACAGTCGCTGATAAATGACTAATGCCTTCGATGTTATGAGACCTTAAATTGATAATTCAGGAAGTTCTCTCCTGCTGTCGCTGTTGGTGAGAACCGACAGGCATATCAGTTTTACGGTTGCCTTCAAGGAATAAGTCTACTTGGACCAAGTTAAGTAAAGACACCCTAGGTAGGCCAAGTTCCCGTAATTGAAAAAGAAATGTTAAATTTTGTTTTAACATGAAATTTAGTGCAGAAATTTAATGTGAAAATGTATTTAATTCTTCTAATGATCTTTAATCTTTATATATCACTGGCATACAATATCCTAGCTACTTCTATCACAAAAATTTCGCATAAATGTTGGCTTTTTGGCTAAAGGTGATCATGGACCGGTATGAGTAAAAAATTTAATTAATCTATTAATATCAAATTTTTAAAATTATTAACCATTAACCAATATGTTATATTCGGTTAACTAGTTCATGTGTTTCAACTTTTTAGCTTTGGTTAACCAAATATTTTTTGGTTAAATATTGATATTTATAACATAATTGTTTTTTAAAATAGATAAATTTCAATTCAATTTCAAACGTGTAAATTAATTTAAATAAAAATTACTAAATAAATATAATTTACTGGCCAAAATTCACGTTGAAACTATAAATACAATTTTCATTATGTTTTCTTTTTTTTACTAAAAAGTGAAACATTATATATACACAGCAAAATGCTTTACAATACTTATATCGGCTTTAGATTACAAAAATTATATGAAAAATAGAGTTGAACTCTTCTCCTAATGACATATGCCGATGCGTTCTTTAGAAATCTTGCACAACTATACCTGTATAACTACACAGGAATAAATACTCATACGGAGTAATGGCTTAGTAGGGATTCAAACACAAAAATTGACTTCTAAATGCAATCACAAACACACGATAAATAAAATAAAACAAGATAGACAATAATATACATTAAATATTCATGATTTATGAAATCATAATCGCTTTCATTTGGGATTTGCAGTTTGTGCAGATGATGTATCATTGATCCCAAAGATATATATGGAACTTCGAAATTTGCACACTTTTCAGGACTGTCCTCAAGTGTTGCTTCTTGTATGAATAAGTGGCTGTCGTAATTGACAGTAACAGCCAAAATGCCAACATTTTTGCGATATTTTTGGAATTAATATCACAAATGGTCACTGAAATTACGTTTAATAATCCAAAAGTAATTGAATTATTTTTCGTAATGAAATAGCCACTGAATTTTGCATTATTTTACATAAAAATCATTTTAAACGGTTTTCGAAAAAAATTATCATTGAAATAATGATGTGGCATGCCACATCAGCTACATTTGCACACATAGCATATCACATCAGCTATTTTTTTACATACGTGATGCATGTGCCACGTCAGCATTCCGACAAGGGTCATCATCGGAAACCGATAAAAATAACTTTTGAGTAAAATAGTACAAAATTAAGTGATAATTTCGTTACGAAAAATAATTCAGTTATTTTTAGATTATTAAGCATAATTTTAGTGAAAATGAGTGAAATTAATCCTAAAAAATATTGACTTTTCTTTTAACATGAAATTTCATTTTGTATGTAAAAAAATATACATTTCACTTGCGTAGATAATTACACAATTATTGGAAATTCGGTTTTTGTTAATTTGGAAGATAAGGTAAATTGCACAAGTAATTACCCATTTTCATCTCATGTGTAAGAAAAACTCACACTTGCACAAGTAATTGCATCTGCTTTATCTTAATAACTAGTCACCTTAATTATTGCCTGTTTACAAAATTTACTTTCTTTACTATTTAGATAACTGGTAAAAGACATAATTATATTTTCTAGAAAATAAAAAAACTTCAAAATTACCATACAAGTAGGATATAACAATTAACATTTAAATTTTAGGTTTTGCCGCAATTTTAAGTTTCAACCATATTCTCATGCGGGGTTTGTTTAGAGTTCTTGTTCTTCTTGCTTACAACTGTAAGTTTTAAACTTGTCTTTATTTCTTAACAAAATACAACCCCATACGTTGTCTTTATTCCAACAGTCGCTGATAAATGACTAATGCCTTCGATGTTATGAGACCTTAAATTGATAATTCAGGAAGTTCTTTCCGGTTGTCGCTGTTGGTGAGAACTGACAAACTTATCAGTTTTACGGTTGCCTTCAAGGAATAAGTCTACTTGGACCAAGTTATGTAAAGACACCGTAGGTAGGCCAAGTTCCTGTGATTGAAAAAGAAATGTTAAATTTTGCTTAAACATGAAATTTAGTGCAGAAATTTTATGTGAAAATGTATTTAATTCTTCTAATGATCCTTAATGTTTATATATCACTGGCATACAATATCCTAGCTACTTCTATCACAAAAAATATGGATTAATTTCATCCATTATTACTAAAGTTACGTCTAATAATTCAAAAGTAATTGAATTATTTTTTATAATGAAATTGATACTAAATTTTGTAATATTTTGCGCAAGTCATCTTAACTGATTTTCGGTGATAACTTTTACCGAGATGCTGAAGTGGCATACCACATGTAAAAAAGTAGCTG
>CM075813.1:29777182-29832731 GCA_037975025.1 Excoecaria agallocha | reverse complement strand
TCTGTAAATTTGATGGAATTATTAAATTATTAACTTAATTTGTAATTCCCGCCACTGGCGGGACAGTGACACTACAAGAAAATCTTCAAATAACGGAATTTAATCTGTTGCTAATTTAGCAAATGAATTTATGTTGCTAAATTAGCAACGAATTAAATTCTGTTGCTAAATTTGGTTAATTTTTTTTGTTTAGCAACGAAACAAAAATGGTGGTATTCCGTTGCTAAAAATAGAGGAAAATTTTAGCGCCACAATATGGCAACGAAAAATAGCAACGAAAACCTATTTCCGTTGCTAAAAATGGCGGAGACAATCTTGAATCTAAATTTAGCAACGGAAAACAGAATCTGTTGCTAAAATAGCAACAAAAATTAATTTTGTTGCTATTTTTGAACCCACAACGGAATAATTTTCCAAAAATAGCAATGGAATTAATTTCAGTAGCTATTTTTGGAAAACCCTAGGTATAAATATTGCTACCTCTTTCTTCTTCTTTTTTTTGTTCTTTTTGCGCCTCTTGCCTCCCAGCTTGCTCTCTACCCTAGTTTTGAGAGAAAAATCACAGACTCTTTATTTTTTTATTTCAATACTCATATCATAGGTTGGGGATTCATACTCGTTGGATTTGAATCACGACACACAAAATCTAATTTCTAACCCTAATATGTTCAATGAGGTTCGTGCTTCTGTTGCTTTGTTTGTATCGGTTCTTGTTTATCTATGATTACATATAACGAAATAGTAGTTTTTTGATTCAATTTTTTTGGAATCCGTACCATGTGTGTTTGTATACACCATATGGGAAACTTGCGTTTTAATTTTAGGGAATGTATTTTTTGGATTTAGGTGCTCTGTCTTCCTCCCTTTTCAATTTGTTGACACTGTGAAGTGGCTAGATAATCGTTACGGTAGGTTAGGTTTAGTTGATTTTGCATAATCAAATTTTTTAGTTTCATTTCTCCTATTGGTGGTTTCCGGCGATTGTTGTAAAAATGCATGGGGTAATTTTTTTTATTATTAGAGTTTTTCGTTTTTTTATTCACACATTTTTTTTTTGGTTAAGTGAAATGTATCGGCTGTTAATTTTTTTAATGCCTCTTTTTTTAATATATGGATTATAATTTTAACCATTCTAAAAGGATAAAAATGGGGGCGTTTTATTGAGCAGCTTGTTGATTTTGAGCTCAAATTTAGTTAATAAATATAGAAGTAATAATAATGACTTGGAATTTGCTCGGAGTAAGTGGGAATTATGAATAACAGTTACATAGGGGGTTAGGTTTTGGTGTTTGGTTGCTGTGGGAAGTGTTCTGAAGTAAACGAGAAGGTACTTAATTCAGTTATATGCATTTACTTTTTATTTAGCGATGCTCTTCTTTGGCTTTAGAAGTTCTTTGATTTTTTGCTTGTTTAATCTATTGGTTACTTGTGGTAATGCAAGAGAGTAATAGGTTGTTCTAGGTTTGGATTAATTTTGGGAAAATGGTCTTAGAAAGGTCAGCATATGAGATTGGAACTCGGTTAATTATCTAATTGCCATCAGAATAGGCCAAAGAATCACTTACATTAACTGCTCTTTTGAGTAGCCAGAATACAACTCTTTAGTCTTTTCATTCATTGGCTGGAGATGGAACTAGTAACTTGCTCAACCTGCTTTCTTTCTTACACTTGAACCCTCTTTTTGTTGTTTTTTTTATCTTACACTTAAACCCTCGTCTTCAATTCTCTTGATGCTGATGTATTAATTAGTAAATTTAGTTAGTTTATAAGTAAATTTTTTGGTGGATGGTTATGCTTTGGATTGAAAAAGATTGTAAATTACTGTGTTGATTTTTACAAATTGTGTGTTTGTTGTTATACTTGGTTGAAATTCATGTCAATTGCTTATTATTTTTCCACCTGAACGGGGTAGAATTTTTTAACAGAATTTCTTGAAATTCATGGTGCTGCAGCTGCTGTGAGTAATCTTTTTCTTTTAATTGTTGTTTGATTGTGTAATGTTAATCAATTAATTTGGTCTTTTCTCTTAATTAAGCCTTTATTTGTTTTCTTTTTTCTTCTACATAATGTTCTCACAGTTTAAAATCACATCCCTTGCTTGTCTGTGTTAGGGATCATTTCTAGATTTTTAATTAGGTTCTTTCTCTTGGTTTAAGAATTCCAGTGGCACATTTAAATGCCCCTAGTCATATATCTATTTATTTTTTAATAAAAAATTCACGCCAGATGTTTGGTTGATGGCAGATGTCTATGTGTCCCCTACTGACCATGTCTGGAAGATAACATTATACCTTGGTTGGCATGCCTATGTAGCTTTACTCTTGGCTCTTCATCTTATCTATTCTTGAGTCTGCTTGTGTTCTGGTGGAAGATGTTTCGACGGTGGGTTGTTGGTTTGATGGGTGGAAGTTATGTCTTTGGATTATCTGCTGTAATTTTTGACTGGCTTTTAATGGTTGTTGAGTAGTGTTTCGGTGTTTTCCTCATATATTGCTTGCAAAATGAGGCAATGAGGACGATTTTTTTATGCTCATTTTAATTTTGGTGGCCGGAAGACTTACTTTCGCTTGGCTTTTTAATCTGCTGAATTTTTCAGGGTCTTGTTGTAATTCGGTACTGCTCTTTCTTTGTAGCTAGACTTGTCTATTTTCTACTCTGTTTCTTAGAGCGGTTACTGTACTCATGTTCCTTAATATATCCAATAAATTGCAGCTTATCAAAAAATATATATATATAATATCAGTAAAGAAAAAAGCCCAATTGAGAAAAAAAATATTTAATTTTGTGTTCCTTCCCTATGCATATCATAGCACATCTCTAGCCTCCATACATCCATAGTTAATTGTTTCATTCATATCTAAATCACTTCATATTTTCATTTTCTTTTTTCATATCTAAAAAATTGCTACTTCCCCGTTCCGGTTGAATTAAATTTATCCCTTCATTTTTTCTTTGAGAATATGCGGATTCAATTCAGAAAAATATAACTTTTAGATATGCCCAACAGCAGTATATTTGAAAACTATAAGACAAGAAACAAACAACAATTTGAAAAGGTAAGTGTAAACCATTATTTTAAACTTTTTAATTATTTAATTAGATAAATTTTGATCTATGATTGACTTGGGAGCTTTTTTTAGAAATAATTCTCTCCAGCAGTAATTTGGTGTCCAATTGCATGTGGTGTGCCAGTGATCACGTGTTAACAAAAAAGCCACTCTCTTATCTTATTTAATATCATCTTTTGAAAGTTTAGATATCTAATATAGCACAGTTTTACAGAGTAATCGAGGAAGCATTTTGGTGGAGACATTCTCACGAAATACTTCAATTAAAGCCATGCCTGTTCCTTAATTTCCTTCACGCCTCCACATTCTCAATTTTTCACTACCGGTAACTTCAACTTCAAAAATACATTTCCTATTTCTTTCCAATTCTAAGGTTGTCAACCATATCTATGAACTCTGATATTTTCGAATCCAGTCATTGATTTTGAGACCTGGGTTTGAAACGGGAAGTGGAAAAACATTTTGTGTTCTTAGAAATTTATTGTTAAACTTTGCCTTGCTGTTTTATAATTGATTACAATTTGTGATGTTATTCCCTATCCTATTCTGTTTATGGCATTCTTAAAGTGATGATTGTGATCAATGGTTTTTCTATTTATAGCTCAATATTCAATTGTTAGGTTCTATTTTGAAGCCATCTGATCTGTGTCTTTTATCTAATCTTTGTCCTTGGGGGAATAGTCATTGGATTGTGTCTTTGCTCTACAGGTACTGCTTGATAAGGTCTATAGTTGTATTTGCTATGTCTTTTTAGTAAATGGTGTTATTAAATTATTCATTTAGTTGTTACTTGCTTAATGTGTGAGAAATGACACAAATATGTTACTATATTACTGCTGTATGTGATACAATGTTTTTTTAATTAAATTTGTGCCCTAATACTTTACTGAAATAATAGACAATTACATGTACTTGTCCTATGCCTATTTCAAAAAAGCCACTCTCTTATCTTATTTGATTTTCTGAAATTGACTTGCACTCTCTTATCCTTCTCTTAATAATATTCTCTGGCTAATCAAAAAAAGGAAAGAATCAAAATATGCTCCTTAGATGCACTTTACCTGCAAAACATATATTGGTGCTAAGCTGTTGCTTTCTTTTTTTTTTCAGGGACTTACTTGGTTTGCAACTTGTCTAATTCCATCCAGATAGTGCATATTTTCTTGGACATATCATTCTTAAGTTTCTCTAAGGTATGGATAACACTTAACTATAATTGATCTGGGTGAGCAAAAAGGTTAATTAGTTTTGTGTCAGATTCACATTTGAACATTAAAAAGTGGATAGAGGTTGGGAGCTGCTTAAGACTGATTCTTTGTTGTTTTATTGGTTTTGTTATTATATTATTTAATGGTTGCAGCAGTTTAGTGTTTTAAGTTGTGTTTCAGTTATTTGATTTTCTGAAATTGACTTGCACTTCTAGGCCTCAAAATGTAGAAATTGTTCAGATAGTGGGCTGATGGTTATAGTTTTGAAGTTACTGACTTCGTATTTGAACTTGTATTTCAGAACAAAAAGGATAATGTATATCATTAGTTATGTTCTACCCAAATTTGTTCATTGAGCTTCCTATGTTCTATCTAATGAGATTTGGAATTTTTTTTATATTCATGACACGTAGAACATAACCCTTTAAACATAATCTAATAACATAAGGTGGAAAGAACATCTACAAATTGCCCTATAACATGATTTGTCATCAGGGGCCATGATAGTGCATGCCTTAGTTTTGGCTGCTGTCCTGTAACTTTGTTGATTCGTTGATAAGGTTTCTGATGCATTTATTGATTATATAGGAGAAGATGGCATAGATTGTCTCTCTCTCCCTCTCTTTTTTCTAAAAAAAGATCAGGGTTTTTCTTTTTCCTTTTTTTTCCATCTGTTGTTGGGATAGACTGTTGTTGTTGATGAATTCTTGTGCATACAGTCTCTTTTATGTCTGTGGCCTGTCTAAATCTCTTTTGAAGTCTACCATGTGAATGTGGTTATCTTAAAGTGCATTAGTAATTTGAATATGTGTGGTTGTTACTATATTGAATGCTCATTCATGCAATGATTTGTACATTCATTTTTTTATGTTTTTAACTGTGTCCACAATGCATCTTGTTCTTTGAGTACTAGTCTCTTTTGAAGTCCACTATGTGAACGCCTTTCTTAGGGTGACTAGATAAAAAATGTTGATATTTGTCTTTTGTTTGACAAACTATATTGTAAGATAATTTGTGAAATCTGGTCTCATATTGAACGATAGAAGTACCTTTTGTTGCTTGCTTATTATGTGTGTGTGTGTGTGTAATGTCATCAATATTGGAACTTAATTCACCTTATATTTGTTTATAAATATATTCTTATAGTGCCCATAACTGATACCTAACTTTAATAGTTAGTAATTTTCAAGTTACATTTCTTCAGTATTTTTAGTGATGCTTAGAAGTTTGGATTTTACAGGTGGTTATAGCCAGCAGACTATAGCGTTTTATTTTCTATTGCTCTTTACAATTAGTCATTTTAGCATTTCACTTAAATTTTGTCTGTTTTTTCTTTCTCCAGCTAGCTATTTTGGCAAAGGCTGATATTTGTATTAGTTTCTAATCTGTGCCGGTGCTCTTCGTGGGTTGTTGCTATTTGGGAGGCTCTTTCTGCTATCAGATTTTGGGTTGTTATTTTACTTTGACAGTTTTATACTTTGTTTATTTATCTAGTTTTGGTGTTATGCTTAATTATGCTCTCACTTTTTTGGGACTCAGCCTTTTAGTTCTGTTTTCTTATACATATGCATATGACTCTTTTATATTCGATTGTTATGTATGTATGCAAATCCATTTACTTCTTTTGTCAAAAATAGATTTATAACTTCTAAAAATGTATTCCATTAAATAAGATAAAATACTTATTTTGTATCACTGTTGTATCAAGGTATATAGGCTGAAAAGATTCGACCTGCCGGCTACTGGTTTTCAAAGGATAACTCGGTTATCATGGTTGAGTGCCACGTACCTTGATGCAACTTATTTTTATGCCATGAATTGTTTTGTTCTAATTTTAGGAGTAGGATCAACCTATATAATTGCATATTTGGGTTGTTTGCTGAAAAATTTGATGTGATTTTTTTAAGTTATAATTGAATACATTGATTAACCTCCCTATTTAATTAACCCATAAATCTAATTATCAAATTATCTTATTTGAATAACAGTAATGTAAGTATGAGTAATGTTGATAGATCTTGGATGTATAGGCGATTAATGCTAGATGGTTGCATTAATATTGAGTTTGCCGAGGGTGTTCAATCATTCATTGAATATGCAAGTTCGCACCCTGCATATATGGATGGTCCAAAAATCAGATGTCCATGTAAAAAGTGCAAACATATTCATTTCCTCCCTATTGATGAAGTGCATCTACATTTGTTAAAAAGGGTTTGTTCCAAATTATTTTGAATGGACACGGCACGGGGAGCCAATAATTTGTAGCACCTCTAGGGATAATCAAGTTTATTCACGAGTAAATATAGATGAATTTGCAAGGGGAGTTGATATTCGACCAAATAATGTGGATGTAAATGAAAATATTTACGCACAAATGGTTTATGGTGCAACTGGCTATTCCTTTCAAGAAAATATGCAGAATATTGAAAAGGAATCAAACCCAAATGCAAAAATATTTTTTGACTTACTAGAGTTGGCTGACTAAGAATTATGGCCAAACTGCGAGAAAATAACTCAACTGTCTGCCATTGCTCGAATATTGAATATAAAGTCTGAAGGTCATATTTCTGAATGAATTTTAGATAATATTCTTACATGGTACAATGATTCATTGCCTCTTGAGCATAAAATGGTTGAGAATTTTTATGAAATAAAGAAGCTTATTCGGGGTCTTGGTTTGCCCGTTGAACGAATAGATTGTTATAGGTTGGGATGTATGTTGTTCTAGGAAGAAGATGTGGAATTAGAAGAGTGCAAATACTATAGCCAACCTAGGTTCAAACCAAGAAGGCGTACTAGGAAGCAAAAATTAGTTCTTTAGAAGCGGATGTATTATTTTCCGCTAACTCCAAGGCTTCAAAGACTGTATGCCTCTGATGTTACTGCAGCCCACATGAGATGGCATAATGAACATGAACAAAATGATGGAAATATGACCCATCCATCGGATGCGCTCGCATGGAAACATTTCAATGACACACATACTGAGTTTGCAGTATAAAGTCTAAATGTCAGGTTGGGATTATACACAGATGGGTTTCAACTTTTTGATCAATCGGGGCAACAGTATTCCTCATGACCAATCATAATCACTCCTTATAATTTACCTTCATGGATATGTATGGATGAGGCATACATGTTCTTAACAGTGATTGTGCCAGGACCTAAAAATCCAAAGCATAAAATTGATGTATTCTTACAATCATTGATATCTGAATTGAATCATCTATGGGAATTTGGTGTTGAAACATACGATGTGTCCCTTAGAAAAAAATTTTAGATGAAAGCAGCATTGATGTGGACTATTAGTAATTTTCCTGCATATGCTATGTTGTTTGGATGGAGCACAGCAGGGAAATTGGCTTGTCCTTACTGTGGCAATGATTCTGATGCATTTCATCTTCCCAAAGGGGGTAAAACACCATGGTTTGACAATCACAGGAAATTTCTTCCTTTAGATCACCCATTTAGGCGCAATAAACAAAAGTTCATCAATTCGGTAAAGATATATTACGGGAGATTGATGAGTTAGGGCTTTTGAAAGTCACAGAGCTTAAAGCTGAAGAGGTTCATAGGACCATAAGTCATAACTTCGGTTGGAGAAAATGGAGTATATTTTGGAATTTGCCATATTGGAAAACTAATTTGATACGACATAATCTAGATGTGATGCATATTGAAAAAAAAATATTTTTGAAAATATTTTCAACACAATCATGAACATTGAAGGGAGGACAAAGGACAATGCAAAATCAAAAACTGATTTGAAAATATTTTGTAGAAGAAGTGAGTTAGATAAAGACCCAAATGTAGGTAAATATCCAAAAGCATCTTACACTTTGGATAAAAAAACAAAAGCAAATTTTGTGTGAATGGTTGAAAAGGCTTAAATTTCCAAATGGATATGTTTCGAACTTGGCAAGGTGTGTTGATATGAGGAAGTATAAATTATTTGGCATGAAAAGTCATGATTGTCATGTATTTATGCAGAAACTAATTCCAATTGCATTTCAGGAGCTCCTACCAAATAATGTTTGGGAAGCTATAACAAAATTAAGTTTGTTTTTCAAAAGCTTAACTTCATTTGAAATTCAAATGTTTAATATGAAAAGATTAAAAATGGACATACCGGTTACCTTGTGCAAGTTAGAGAGTATTTTTCCTCCCAGCTTCTTTGATTGTATGGAGAATCTACCCATACATTTAATACACGAGGCTAAACTTGCAGGTCCAGTTCAATATCGATGGATGTATCCATTTGAGAGGTAATTAAATACACTTTTGAGCTAAAACTAACATAGATTTGTATCAAATGAGTAAATTAATTAATTATCCTATTTGTGATGTAGGAATTTGCATCACTTGAAGAAAAATGTTAAAAATAAGGCTAGAGTTGAAGGCTCTATATGCAATGCGTATTTAGTAGAGGAAGCAAGTACATTTTGTTCACATTATTTTGAGCCATATATGATCACTCGAGAATGAAAAGTTCCTCGTAATGACTATGGGGGTGCACGGATTGATGATGATAACTTATCTATTTTTACATATCCTGGCCGAACACATGGACAATCAACAAGAAGAATGTTGATAGACAAAGAAATAGAGGCTGCCTATGGTTACATTTTATTGAATTGCCAAGAAATTCAACCTTTCATGCAGTAAGTTTAAGTTATATTTGAAATTGGTTAAGTTCTTATTCTTGGTGATTAGAGTTTATAGCTAAGATAATTTTTAATGTTTTAGTGAATACGAGAAATTGTTAAGTGAGCTAATGCTGGAAAAATCACAGGATGACATCAAAAAAAAAGTGGAAAAAAACTTTCCTCTTTGGTTTGCAAATTATGTAAGTTTTTAACTTGCAATAAGAGGAATATTTTAATAAAGTACTGTTAAACTTACAAATTATTATATTTATTGATTAGGATTCCTTTTTTAAATTATGTAGGCTTCTAAAAATAGAATAGAAAATAGGCTCATATGTGATCTTGCGAAAGGACCTTTGCGAACTGCTAAATCATATCCAGTCTATTTCATTAATGGATACAAATTTGATATCGAAAATTATGGGCATAGATGGCAACAACAAATAGCGGCATTTGCATATAAGGGAAACTGATAGATTATTTTGGCAAAATTATTGAGATACTTGAAATTGAATACCCCGTATTGCCGATAAAATTTTGTGTACTTTTTATATGTGAATGGTTTGATCTTACTCCTAATGTTGGAACAAAAGTACATAACCGATATAATCTTATTGAAATCAACCAACGGAGAAGATTTAAACAATTTGAACCGTTCATGTTGGCAATGCAAGCGACACAGGTGTATTATGTCCCTTATCCTAGTTTAAGACGGGATAAGTCAGATTGGTTGGCAGTTTATAAAGTAAAACCAAGAGGTATTTTTGAAGGACAGTCAAAAGGAGAAAGCAAGACAAATGAAAGTGAAGCACTTCAGGAAGAAGAATCGGATGCCTATGAAATAAATGCATGTTTTGAGAATGAACCTTTAAATAATCCAAATAATGAATTTGTGGAAATTTTATCTGGAGATGATGACAAATCCATAGATGGACCAAATTCTGAAGATGAACCAAACTTTAATTCCGAATATTCTGAAACAGTGGATGATTTTGATGTGCAATAAGTGATGAAAGCGATTAATTTGAGTATGTTTTATTTTATTATATCATAATCAAAATATGTTATTATTGCATCAATTAATTATTATTATTATTATATATCCAAGAAGAATGATATATTTATTTGAGTTTCAGGTACGACACATGCCACCCAAAAGAAAGAACAATCTATTGCCGCCCAGGCTCAGATTAATATCGGATAAAGATGACGGTGCACAAGTGTACCCATCTTAACCTGTAGGGTTTATAGGTTTAAGTTTGTATTCAGATTCTCAATAGCCATATCATGCATCACCTTCACCTACTACAAACCCCAACGGCTCTCCTAATCTACCAAGTGATTCAGCTTCCAACAATCCAAATATATCAGCACACGCTACTCCCGCACCAGACTTTGGATTTATACCGACAAATGAATCGACGGTAGATGCCAAGGCTGAAGAAGAAGGCTTTCAACCTAGTGCGAAGGGAGTTAATGGAAGAATTTACATTAAGATTATCAATGATATGTGAGTATTGATCTAATTTTGTATTAGAAGATAACATTAGTTTATATATGTTGCTATGGATATCTAATTTAAAATTGATCTAATTTTGTTCGTATTAACAGGTTTATTCCATCAGGTATTTGCTCAAGAAAAATTATATCCAAGTTCAAAGAGAGGATAGAAATTGAGGGTTATGTATTGAATAATCTCTCTCTACAAATAAGAGATTTTTACTATCAAGAGTTTGAGGTAAAAAAAACAAATTGCATTATTTGTGATGAAATAGCTAATTTCATAGATTAATGGCATATCTATTGTATTTTACATTAATTAAATTATGTTCTTTTTTAGAAAGAATTTTTTTTGGATGCAAAATTTAATGGTGTCAATGATATAAAGAATTTGTTGCTAAATTACACAAGAGTGGTGAACGACCTTCTTTTATTTCTGAAGAAAAATAGGGTCGTTGGCCGGAATACTGGGCATCACCTAAAGCAATTGCCATTTCAAAGAGAATTCTTCAAATAGACGAGGATGTTCAGATTGAGAGAGTTTAATGGTGCACACTGGAGGAACTTTGAGCCATCATGAGCATGCAGATAAATTGGTAAGTATTTGAATTTTAGGAAATTTAGAATAATGTTTCAATGTATGAATTTAGAATAATGTTTGATACTGTTGGATAATGATGATTTAATATATGTAAATTTCTATGTCACAGGAGGTAATGATAATGTTTGATAATGTTGGATAATGATAATGTTTCATAAGATTCGACAAGGGTAATGTTGGATAATGATGATGTTTGATAATGATAATGTTTGATAACTATTGGATAATGATAATGTTTGATAAAGATGCATTTTTTAGATAAGTTTTTCATTTCACAAGAGGTAAATGTCTTAAATTTAAAGGAAATTCTGCTAAATTTTTTATAAATGTTAGTTTATTTGGTTATGCAGGAAAAGTCCTTGGGTAAGAGGCCAACATATCCTGAAGTTTTTATGTACACCCATACAAAAAAGCATGATAGTCAGACATTTGTTAATGTCCATTACAGACAACTCAATGTACGTTAAATTTATATGTGTATATTAATTATTTACTAAAATATAGTTAATTCATTGTAACTATTGTAACTATAGGAGCAATTACAAGATACTCTCACTCAACAGCGACAAATCTCTAAAAATGTGGATGAGAGTCGGATATTTCTTGATGTAGTTGGTGGTAAGAATAACAAAGGAAGGATTTTTGGCTTAGGATCTATTGCAAATACATTCCATTCGCATTCCTCTGCATCAACCACAGCTGCTTGTATTAGGCATTCTGAACCTTCTGAGAGAGTCATTCAGCTTGAGAATACTGTCAGTATGTTGCTTGATACTGTAATCCAATTAAAGAATGAGGTGAAAGAGTTGAAAAACAAGGACACCTCTTAACAGTCAGATCATCCGCCTTCACCAACTACATAGTTTATATTTGAAATATTTAGGTATTGGTACTGATTTTGAGTTGTATTTCTATATATTGTTTTTATAGATTCTACTATATTATTTAGGTATCGATGCTGAGTTTATGTTATTTTTTTATGCATTTCTTATTCAGACTATGAATTATACTATGTTATAATTAAGTTAATTGCATTATATTTTTTTAATGACTAATCAATTTATATTGAAATTAAAATTTTATTCAGATCCTCAAAATTTTGATGATTTCAATGGCTACATTTAGTAACGATAATTATCGATGGGAATTTATGTATGAATTTTGATTGCTAAAATTAGTTACGGAAAATGTAATATTTCCTACGAAAATACAATTTCGTTGCTAAAATTAGCAGCGGAATAATAATTCCGTTGCTAAATTTAGCAACGGAAATAGCAATTCCATTGCTAAAATTTACCAATTAACCTAAAATTAGTTGGTTGAATTTAGCAACGAAATTTGATTTTCATTGCTAAATTTAGCAACGGAATTAAAATTCCGTTACTAAAAATAGCAACCGCCGGATTAGCAACGGAATTTTTCGTTGCTAATTTTCATTGCTATTTGTTTTTGGCAACGGAAAATTGGTATTTTCTGTTGTTAAATTTTATTTTTCTTGTAGTTTTTTCTTGTAGTGTGAGTGGGGAAGCAATCCCCAGCCTTGCCCCGTCCTGTGATCACCCCTGTAGACATGTGTTCCTGCTTTTGTAGTGCACGTGTCATGAGTGCATCAGAGCTTAAAAAGAGAAAAAAAAATTAATGTATATTTTGCAAGTATAATCTGATCCCTTAGGTTAATTATTTGCATTCAACTAATTTTATTATTAACTATATGAGAGTCTAGTTTAAATTAAAAAAATTAAAAATATTTGTAGGAACTTCTAAAAGAAAGTTTAATAAGAGTTGCTTTATCCAGTTGAACTATGTATAAATGATTAAAATCTCTATTCAGATGAACTAATAGATCTATATGTTTTTTAAGATATAGTTTTAGTTTGTCTAGACATAGCAACAAACTACGGTAAATTAACCACCAATTATTTAGCTTTATTTGTACCAATTCCTTTAATTTGATAATATATAAAAATAAATTTTCTCTCTGAATAATTGAAATATTCTAAAAAACGTTAGTGGTTTTAATTGTTATAGTTTTTAAATAAAAAATATTAAAATAAAATTACAAAATGAGTAATTTTTCTTTTTTTTTTGTTCACACCATGTGGCCCTAGCTGCATATACTACAAACTTTTAATTAGTTGAATATAAAAAAAATTGTGAAATTTAATAGACGCATAGGAGCAGACATGATATCACATGTTCAATAGTTGATAATTTTAAAAATTAAATTTACATTCAATACTACATCGTTTCAATTTAGAATGGCAAATACAGAACTAGCTAGGTTAGTATTTTAGCTGGTATATATAAAAAATTTCTATTTATTGAGATATATGATTTAATGAAAATTGGTGATATATATTAGAATTTGGAAAAAATCAAATCGCATAAAGTGATTATTTCGCTTAAAAAGTATGGACTGAGAAATCATTTTCTACCCATTGTTTTGTACTTTGTTGAAGTCATCATGGTTTACTTTTGTTGGGAGAATCAATCAGTCTTAGACAGAAAATAATGCCTCGGAAGACAATGGACGAAGACTTGCAGTTTTCTAAGTCATCGCAGATGATAAATATTAAATTCATTTTTTTTATGTGGGGACCAGAAGTTGTACATTTGAATTCTTAATAATATTAATAAAATCGAATCAGATTGATCTATTGAACCGATTTAACAGTAAATTAATAAATCAATCTATTGATTTAACTATTTAAAATTGAGTTGAACCGAAAAATCGGATAAAACTTATTTTTTGCTAAAAAATGTAAAAAAATCATATTTTTTTGTATGTTTTTACACACACAGATTTAATTTATTTAAAAAATTTAATATTTTAAATTCTAAAAATGTCACTTAATAATTTAATATACATATTATTTATTTAATTTATTATTATCAAATATATATATATATATACATAATTTTTATTATTTATTTATTTAAAAAAATTAGTATTTTAAATTTTAAAAATGTCATTTAATAATTTAATATACTTATTATCTATTTGATTCATTGTAATTAAATATAATTATACTCATATATGCAAGGTTAATATTTTCTGTATTTGTTTCATTAGTACTCCATCTAAATAAATTTTTTTTCATGATATGATTGTATTTTTATGTTTCTAACATATAATATTCAAAAATCCATAATTAAGCACTTGTAATAATAAAATTAAAATTATTTTTTGTAATTTATTATTAGAATATTTGTGATATATATTTAATGTTTGATGAATATTTTTTTTAAATTTTTATACAATAGTATTTATAAAATTATAATAATTGATAATATTTTAAAAATAAAAAAAATCCGGTTGAACCGATCGAATCACGAATTTTCAGCCTTATCGGTTATTTATTCGGTCCGATTTTAATAATATTGATTCTTTATCTGGTCTTGCGAGGATGGCAAGAGTTTGAGGATTTCCTGGAAAGCAGAAAAAAAAAGAAATGATTTCTGAGGAAGAAGAAGAGCCAATTAAAGATAAAGCGAATAAAGGGACCCTTTAACAGTAAAAAGAAATCATTCTTTACCAAGTGCTTTCATGGAAACCAATTCAAATACAGACTTTACATAAAGTTTTTCGTGCATGATAATGAAATATTTGTCGAGTTATTTGATATAAAAATATTATAAAAACTAATTGATAAAGTATGAAATGACTTTATCTAAGATAGAGAACTGGCGGTGGGTTTGCTCGATCGGATGACTGACCTGCAAGAAGCAATGCTCGATCAGATCTGGCGTTAGCACTCCAAAACTTAAGTTAGTAGCTTTTTAGAGAGATAATGTTTAAAGAGAGTCTCTGATGTTTAATAAATGAAGCCATTACGCTTTTAGCTATTTGTAGGAGGTAAAGGAGGGGTACTTGAGTACCTTGGGGCGTGATAACCAGCAGTTGGAGCAGGTGAGCGGCGATTTGACAGGGAGCAAGTGGGGGGTATGGGCGCTAGATTGTGTCAGTGGACTGATAGTGACAAAATGTGTTGTACCATCAGTCCTATCGAACTTTGTGCCCCTGTCTTGTCTTCCAGCTCATGCTTTGCCTTCCTTGTTAATGGACTTTGGGTCCTGCCAAGTGTTATTGGGCCGACTTGATTGGGCTTTGGGAGATATTTTTTCCATAGTTATCACTTATTCCCCCTCTAAATTATCCGGTCGGGCAAATTAAGTTTTTTGGCAGGATTTTTAAATTTTCAAGAGGTGTGAATTTGAAGAGTTACGTCCGTTCATTTCAGACAGTTGTTATGCATTTAATGCCTGTGCGCGTGCTGAGGGCTTTGCTTCGTTCTTTGTAATGTAATAATGGATTGGTGACACGTGGCAGTCATCCGGTAGAGAAGCGCTTGGAGTATTCTAGAAGCTTTCAGCCTATAAATAGGTAAATTCAATGCAAGTTTTTCTCATTTTTCAGCGATTCTTAACAAAACTCTGCCAAATTTTCTTTGTGAACTTTGCCTTTTGAAACCCTTAGCAATAATTCTTGGGCTTCAAATTTTGAAGATTTCAGAGTTTCTGCGAGATTACCCAAGTAAGTAAACAATCTCTGCCTTTGATTTTCTTTCTCATTCATCACATATATTCTTCACTTTTCTCCCTCCACCAAAGATGGCTTCAAGCAGCAGCCAATCAATAGATCAGAGTTTTCTTGAGGAATACAAGAATTGGGAACCTCTCGCTCATCCTTCACAGTTGACAGAAGAGAAAGTAGCAAAAACTCCTTCGCAGTATTATTTCCCTACAGAAGTGTCAGTGATGGCCTGTCCAAATTCCATGGCGGTGATGGAGGGGCCTTTTGGCCATGAAAGGAATGAATGATTTATCTGCCATTTGTGAAACTTTGATGCAGGGGCCTTTTGGCCATGAAAGGAATGAATGATTTATCTGCCATTTGTGAAACTTTGATGCAGGGATGAGGCTTTCCTTTGGTGCTTTGAGGTGGAAATTCTTAGGGATTATAGAATTTTCCCTAATCAATTGTATCTGAATGAATAGAGGATGGTGGCCTGCTTCAAAATATTATGCAAGATAGAAGCGATGGCTCCCACTCTGGATCTCTTTACTCATTTCTTTTATATTTTCGATCGGAGTGATGGGTCGGAGTACTACTTCACCAGCCGACAGCATCGTAAGCTTTTCACTGTCCCATCTTCAATAAAGGGCTTCAAGAAGAGATATTTCTTAGTGGGGATGGTCGGTGGTTTTTGAGTGCCACTCATTCGGTTGGCAGAGGCCACCATTTTGAAGAATCAGGCATCCGATCAGTCTTTATACAAAGATGACATCAAAAAATTGATGGATGCCATGGCGAGGAAAAGATAACCCTTCAACTCCAATTTTCTCCTTATGACATTGATAGGATCGTCAAGCTCTGAGACTGGCGAAAACATAGAATGTGAGCATTTTAATGGGAGTGAGGAAGATGGCATATATTTTAACAATTCACGCATTGCATGTGTATCCACTATAAGAAAAATGACCTTTAAAGACCATAAATTTGATCCTTAAAAGTATAAAAATGGTCCTTAAAGGTCAATAGGGACCAGAAATCTGATCCTTATAGGCTCCGCCGGTAATGACTAACAAGGACCAGATATGGCATCTAGACCTTAAAAGTTATTAAGAACTAGAAAAATTCTAGTCCCTAAAAAGCATTAAGGATCAATTTTCTTATCCTAACTAATGATCCTCACATGACCTATGTAACCTTTAGGAACCAAAAATCTAGTCCCTAAAATATTTTAAGGACCAGAAATAATTGGTCCCTAAAAAGTATTAAAGACCATATTTCTTATCCTAAATAATTAGGTCACGTGACTAATCAAACTTTTTAATGACCGAAAATCCGGTCCTTAAACTTCTAAGATGACAATTTTATCCCTTCGCTATTTTGATTTAAGATCAGCTTTTAAAGACCATTGTAATCTTGTCACTGAGAGATTAATAAAGATCAATAGTTTAATCCCTAATCTAGTCAATAAAAGGTAAATGATTCCTATTGATTCCAAAATAAATAAATTTTTTAATCCTGTAAATTCAAATGTATTATATAATTAATAAATAATACACATATATAAATAATAATCCCAATATTTCCTGTATATATATAATTTTTAATGAATACAAATGTAAAGTTAACATCCAAAAAACCATCATATGAACAAAAATATTATTTATACAACCCCTTTCCAAAAAAGCTAATAACTAGCAAAAATGCAGTCCCTCTTTACCGACAGTCTTCGGCTAGTACTTTAGTAGCTTGCAAGGCTTCCTGCATACTAGCTCCAAAGGCAATCACTATATAGATTATGGCACCAGCAGAGGAACCAGCTAGTGATGTGTTTTCCTGTATCACAACATGCCAGAAGTATAAACATTTCATAGAAAAACTAACTTACAATATAAAATATGACATAAATATGCTTAATTAGTTAAAAAAGTTCAAGTGACTTGCATTTAGACAAAAAAAAAGAAACGGAGAGTTTTAGATACAATGGACACCAACATTCAAACAAATCCTCATAAGTTAAAAACCCACTTAAACTAAATGATTAAATAAATAAATAAATAACAAAAAAGTGATCATTAATTGTTATCTCTATAAATTTATTTTCAGTGACATATAAAGTTGATCATTAATTAAAAGCAAAGCAACAAAGAGCACCAAGGAGCAAGGGACACCAGAAAAGCATTAAATTTGTGAACTTTTGCAGACTGTAGAATAAGGGGCACCTTATAATGCCACACCTACCTCATTTTTAGTTAAGTTTGGCTTTGCTAGCTGTTACAAATAGAACAAAAATAACATCATCAGATGATTTAAATTACAAAACGAAAAATTTTGCAATGAATATCTGCAAGTATGATTTTTTAACAAGGTCTGAGCCCGTTTAACAACCAAGGTTATCCAAGCAATATTTTTCAGTCTAATGGCCAGCTATTTAGCTAGTGATTCTCCACACTATTTTCCCAACAAACATATAAGCCAATTAGCTGCATAAAAAAGCTTTCTTTTCAATGAGAAAAACCAAACATGTACTTGACGAATTATAAATATCAATGGCTTGAAAGCTCATATTTCCTGCCCAAAATTTGGGATTAAAAGAACTATCAATTGGTTGACTTAAACATACCTTCAAGACTGGTGGTGGTGGAATCTTTCCTTGCGACAGATGATTTAGCATGCGTAATGCACAACCATTCTCTCTCCGATTCATAAGCATGCGTAATGCACAACCACTCCACACAGCCAAAGAAACAGAACACCAAAATCATTCACAGTATATCAGACTTCATTTGTGAAATAGGTGAAAATTCAAGGAATTAAACATTAAAAGAAAATGAGCTTTTAAAGTTGTTATTCACAAGAATTTCACAACAACAACATCTTATAATTGGTCATTTTAATTTCATACAGGAAATAAAGCAACTAGAGGTTAATTGCTAGCAATCTTATCAATTGACAATGATCTATAATGTTGCACAATGCTATAATTGTTAAATAACCCAAAAGTGATTTAACAATTGAAATGATTATAGGTGCTGATTTAACAATTGAAAGAGTCAGAAGTTACCTATAAACTGGATCAACATCTCATTAGCACTTGCATCCAGAACTTGAACAAGACATGAAAGCACTAGATAGAAATTGATCCAATGCCAATCCACCATCTAAATTAGAAATTGTAAGAAAGTTAAACTCTAAACCAATTCCAAAAAATGTCACGAGAGATATCAAAAGAACAGCTGCTAAACAAGTATAATTATTTGCATTGACATCAGTCCTTGATCATTCTTTTACTGAAATGCAGAGAAAGGGTAACAGATAATATGAAGAAGATGAAAAGGTAAAGTATTTTCTTTTGCATTTGTTTCATTTAACAATTTTCTTTTTCTTTTTCTTTTCTTTTTTTAATAGCATTTATCATCTCCTAAAAAGATTTCACTCATCTGGTTAATTGGCAAGTAGCTCTAAGGTTATTCTTTTAAGAGCATGAAAATCAGAACTCTGCAATCAATTATCTAAGAGAAAAATTATACTTAATAAACATCCAATGTTGACAATTTCCCATCTATCTATAAGAAAGTTAAGCAGAACAACTTAATTATTTTTTATAATCTAATTTCTTAAGTTTTTTAGCTGCATGAGATGATAATTTCTCAGCTTCCAATTTAGCACTTATGTATATTAACTTACTAATTAATAACATACATGTGCAAACAGCTGTAACCATATGGATTATGCAAGCTTTATAGAATATGCAATTATTTCTTATGAACAACATTCATCATTAGAAGCTCCATTTTCAAACTCTCTAATGTTATATTTTAAGAATTAGGTATGTTGTGTTCATATTAATATGCATTACCTGTAAAAATATAACCTTGTCTGACATTAATAGGAATTAACTTACTGATACATAAACCCCATCAAGAACTTAGTTCCTGTTTATTCAAATAATGTGTATTTGCACCAAACAAGAAGAGAAAATAGAAAATAAATGGTAATGCAAAGAGAAACAAAAAATATCAACAAGAAATCCAAATCAATGAGAATATTATCTCAAGAATTATCACGTAAATCTTCCACAACAGGATATATATTTTCATCATCAAGTCTAGACCCCCTATCAATAGAGCAAAACAAACATACAAGCCTGACCAGCTACAATTTGACTCCTTACATCATTCACAATAAAAAATGCCAAATCTTATTCCATAATCTCATCAAAACCAACATCAGCCTATACTAACAAAAAAGAGAAACAAGTGTTAAAACTAAAAATCATTAATTAAAAGGAAGCAAATTGTATTAATAAACATTAAATCTAAGTTCTTACTAGTTTATTAGCTCCAATATGAATATGAATACGGTCCTTTCTTTTTTAATTTTCTTTTTATTCTCAGTTTTTCCATTACTACATAAGTTAAGAATAAGTACCTAAGCTCTGCTTCAAGCTCCTCCCATTCATGTCTAGTAGCAATAGGCATTACATCGTCAACTTTCTTCTTCAAAGCATCCACTAAACACAAAAAGAATTTCACATTATTTACTTATCAAATAAATATACTAGTACTTGAGCCGACACCCAATGACAAACCACTTATATGCTTAATGTATTTTTAATCATAAGTTAAATCCAATTCATCAATATCAGACATAAACACAATATGAGAAAAGTTTGCTTTTACAAATGGCAAACATATGTATTTTACTATCCATGCTAATAATTAATCATTTTCTTCTCAATTTGAGTTTGGCGTAGCATTAACAGCTGTAAAACTACAACAGCTATAATCAAATCTCCTCTTAAAATACATAAATAATGTAACTTCCAAGCAAAAAGAAAAAGGACAAAAAATACATTTAAAAATTACGCAGGCATACATCTATTCATCATCCATTGTAAAACAAAATGCAAAATAAAATCAATTTTAAGGAACCATACATTATGCAGACAGATTCTATTGTCTCTACGAGAGATCTACAAATATTGAGAAAAGAACCTGATTTGCTGAAAGAGCAATTGAAAAGAAAAATAGAAGTCAAAGAGGAAATATAGGGCTGCTTGGGAGAAGCGAACCGAGCACATTGAAGACAAAAGTAGATAAATAGGGATTACAACTTCAAGACAGCCATTTTCGTCCTCCAGCCTGAAGAAGACATCAACCAGAACAATATGAAACAGAAAAGAAATTTAGGGGAAAATGGATAAAGAGAACCAAATTGGGTACCTATTTTACAGAGTCAATTCGAATCAAATTGGATAAAGAGAACCAAGTTGACGTTATGAAGTTGCATTTACATTCCAACCAAAACACACATATTGGATCTTAAATAGATTTCAAAATAGAGAATAAGTTACCGTGAAATTAGAGATCCACCGGTAATTCCCGAAGATAGAAGTGCCTGTACCATAGACGATGGCTGTAGCATCTTCGAAGTTTGGTGATGGGGCTAAGCTATATTTAACTCGAGAAAATCGGCAATGACATTGGTGATTCTTGACTTTGAATCCTCAGAAGCAATGGATGGTAACTGTAGATTGCCTTCGCAACAGTGGCTGGATTAAGGTCCGATCAAGAATGTCATTTTTGCCCTAGAAAATGATGCACCGATGAGAGAAGCAAAGAACTGCCTCAATATTCATTTTTCCAACTTCTCATTTTATTTTCCTCTCAGCCTGGATGGAGACACTAGCCATGGTGAGTCCGGACGGTGAAGGATGCGACGCCGGAAGTTGAGCCAGAGGAAGAGAAGAGGGCGAAAAACTTATGAATCTATGACTTTTTTTTTTCTATTTCTCCCTCTTATGTTTTATTAAAATATATTGCTTAGAATTGAATACCGCACTTTTGTCCCGCTTAAATGAAAAGTTTCAAGGACCAAATTTGAAAGGTTTCTAGGACCAGATTAAGTTTGGTCTTTAAAAATTTAAAAGAAACTAAGTTTAGGGACTGCATAAAAAATTAGTCCTTATTTGTACATTTTCAAGGACCAGATTTTCGTCTCATCCTTAAAAAGTGGTCCTTAAAAACCGTTTTTCTTGTAGTGATCTATTATATTTGTTTTGCACAAAATACTTATCTTGTTTGATTTTGTAATGTAGCTGTAGACGAAATGGCGAAAGGGGATGATGTAGCAAAGTAGCTCGCCGATAGGGCCAGGGCCAAGAAGGAGGCTGAGCGCTTGGCCAGAGAGGAGAAAAGAACTAAGAAGAGAAAGATCTTGCCTGCCTCAGAGGTTCAAGCTTCCAAGAGAGGAGCAACTGCTCCTGTACCCTTTGCCACTGTCGATGTTGTAGTGACTTCAGCTCTTGTTGCTGCAGTCATTCCCTCCGTTCGTCCACCTCTGACAATCGCTGGACCGGCAGTGCCTCCTCCAATTGTAGTAGACAACACCCACTAATCTGAAAAACAATCGCTAATTTGTCGCTAATTAGCGATGGATTTCACTCCATCGCTAAATTTTGTTGCTAATTCAGGTTTTTTTTAGTGATATATATATATACACACACACACACAGATACATTCCCACTCATCGACAGCAAACAGATCGGAGAATGGAGAATTGGTGATTTCCAGAGCAAATTCCGATCAAACTGTGAGACGGTTGGATGTGCGATCATCGAAAATGGGAAACTGGGGTTGTGACCTCCATGGCCGCAGTGCTGGTGCGCCTCCGGCGAATCTCTGGTCACCGGTTCAGCGAGCATAGTGACTGTCAGAGTTAGTGAAAAAAAATTCAAAAATGCAACACCAAACGATATATGACTACCAAAATTATCTCTTTAAATTTAATTAAATAATTTTAAGATTTTATGGAAATTGCCTTAATTTTATTGGATATTGAATGTATGTGTCTGTGAGTGTGTGTGCTTGGCTGGTGATAAACGAAAATAAATTGTTACTGGAGTCATTGTTATTGTTGTATGTAATGGCTTAAAATACTATTTAAGCCTAGTAGGTTGCATTTTTACTGGAGTCAAAATTATTGTTGTATGCAATTGCTTAAATGAAGGGGCTTTAAAAATGGTGATTTTATATATATATATATATATATATATATATATATATATATGATGTAAAACTGAAAGTAAAGGAGGAAAAACTGATTGTCAACAAATAACAACCAGAAATAAAGGAGGAAAAAAAAAGTAACAATAATGGAAATTTTTGGGCAAAATGAACATACCCAATTTATTTGGTAAGCAATGAAAGCAACAGGAGTGAATAATTTTACATTATATATATATATATATATATATATATATATATATATATATATATATATTATCTCCATTGATATTGTTTTGAAGGAAATGAATGAATATTAATCTCCAATCCTGCTTCAATGCTGCTTATTTTGCTTTCTCAATGGGTGAACTTATTGCACTAACTGTTCTTGGTTGGGTCCAAACCCCTTCGGGTTTGGTGTCTGCTGCTGCTATGGCTTTGGGTCTCATTCGGGTATGTTTTTTTTTTTTTTTACTTTGCATAATATTTCATTCTCTTTTTGTGGTACTATTGCAGTTGGATCATGACTATAGATATACTAAAGTCTACTTGCATAAATATATAATTATGTTTCATGTTTCAAAAGTCATTATTACATTGTTGATTTTATATATATATATATATATATATATAGTTTTTTACTCATTCCTAGATAGTGTAGAGTCCATCAAAGATATTTTATTTCTGATTTAGTGGTTTTTATGTTAATAGCATTAATTGCGTGGTTAACTATTTGATTCTGCTGATTAACGTGTGTAATAGAGACAAAACAAATTAAAGAAACATCATTGTCGTTAATTGACAAAAAAAAAAATAGAAATCGCATAATAAGATTTTTTTAGTTACCGTAATCAAAATTAGGTGATTTTAGTATTATAAATTGAAAAATTTAGTGACTTAAATGCTAAAAGTCATAAAGTTGAAGGATCTATTATGCAAACTCCAAAATTGACAGTAGAATGGAAATCACTTATGGTTCAGATGGTTGAAAGTTCTGAAACTATTATTTTTCAATAGGTTAGGATTGGTTCCTATCCATTCCCAAAGATGTATTTAAAAAAAAAGAATGTAGAAATAGTAGAATCATATAAATAAAATATTGTGTGCATGAAGGATCTATTTGTTTTGCTTTTCCCATTAAAAATGAGGGGCAGTAAATCAGGTACAAGGAAAATCTGTTGGCTCGGGTTAGTTTGCCTTTCCACTTTCTTTTTTTACTTTAAAAGTTACTTTTCATGGACCAATCTTTTATGTAAGAACTCATATTGTTGTTCATACTGTCATTTTAAAACCACAATAAATTGCAAGTCTAGCAAACAAATTCTTACAAATTTAGTCTCAAATTTCAACTATTCTTTCAATTTAAGCACTCTGTTAATTTTTTTCATTAAAACTAATGGAAATTGAAGGGTTAATTACATAATCAAACCTGAATTATAGAGTAATTTTTAATTTCAGATTCTGTTCTTTTCTGCTGTAGCAGACCCTGTTCTTTTCTGCTGATGGTCTTGTATCATGAATTGTAACAATATGTAGCAATACTATCATAAATTTCATAATATATGCTCATTGCATGCACATAATCTGATATTAGTGAAGGTGCTTGAGATGACACATTGAGATGGACATGTTTGTGGAAATCAAATTTGTTTATTTAACTTTTCATATTGCTTGATCTTTTACAGGTTGCAGTTATCAATTTTATATGATGACTTAATGTGGAATATATGTACTCTTGCTGTCTGCTATTTCTAGTTGCAAATGTCATTAATATATCAATCTGTACTTATGTGCAGATTGTTAATCAACGTGAAGCTGCCAGCAGTAAACTCTTTTAAGCAAAAGGAGTTTAATTTATAGTCACTAAGTATAGGTGGCTCAAGTGAAGAATTTGCAGATATATTTCGAAGAGCTGTTGACTCTCAAATTTTTCCTACTCATGTGACAAGCAAGTAATTAATGTCACTTATTCAAGTTGCATGTATATTATCATTTTGAAATATGTACATTTAAATTCTTAGTGGTGAGGAACTTGATGTTCTAGTTTGGGGATTAAGCACGTGAAGGGTATGCGTCTATGTTGACCTAGTAATCTTAATAAGTTCCTTGTAATCTCAATAAGTTTGTTAGTCGCTACGAAATTTGATAAATGATGAATAGTTTTTTTTTTTTTGTGTAGCTGAAAAATAAAATGATTAATGTAAATGGATGGTGTTACTGAATCTCAGTTTAACCAAGTGCTAAATATTAAACTGGATAAGATTATTGAGGTTTGATTGACCTTGAATTATGCATAACAAGATATAGTTTGTTTTTCTTTACTGATTTAGCTGTGTGAAACTTCACAACAATCTTATTAGGCATGAAAGTTCCTCGATGAGAAGTGGTCATTGAAATTTCAATACATGTAATAAAATCATTCCTAAATATTTCTTTTTTCTTTTTTGTCCTTTCAAGGCCATGTGCAATTATCTATTTTTGGGAATTGTAACAGTGTTTGAAATTGTAAGGGATGATATTTATGCTTTCAGGACTTGTAAGACAATGGTTTGATATGCTATTGAATATTATAAATTTTATATTATATTATGCATTAGACATCTATTAATTTATTAGTGTAAATTATATTTTTTATTAGGGTTGCAGTATATAAAGAAAAAAAAATGATAATTAAGATTTACTGATGGAAATACATCAAAATCGTAGCTAAGAATGTAGACAAATTTTTTACGGAAGAAAAATGTATGCTGTTTTGCCTATGGATTACCACAAACCGTAGGCAAATTTAGCGACGGTATATATGCCGTCGGTAATTTTGCCTACGGAACATTAATCTGTCGGTAAATTTGCCTACGAAATATAGCATACCATAGGCAAATTTACCGATAATTCCATCAGTAAATATGGCAAATTATGACAATTTTTTGGTCTGCACTTCCCAACGAAATTAACGACGGATGATGTATTCTGTCGGTAAATTTACCTATTGAAATATTTCCATTGGCAAAAGTGCCAACAACCAATTCTCTAACACCAGTTTCTGTCGCTAAATTCCATCAAAATTTTCATTTCCCTACGGAAATTTACTCATTTCCGTTGGGAAACTGGATTTTTCTTGTAGTTAGAGAAATGTCATTTTCATATATTCATTGCCTTCTAATATCCCAATGTCTCTTTGAATTACTAAAGCCCAAAATGCAAGGATTAGAGTTCTTGATTTTGACATGTGATATTAATTAGTTGCCAATTATTAATTTATCGAGGCTTTGTTGTGGATGAAATATGCCATTAGTACATGCCTTAGATCTATATGCATTAAATTCACATATATATTTTCAATTTTCAACCTACTCTAAAGTTAGAAGTTTGGGTATATAGCACATGAATAATATATCATTGTGTTTTATTTTTCTTTAATTAATTAATCAAAGGAAAAAATTACAAATTGGGAATATTTTAGTAGGTCTATTTCATAATATTGATAGCGCATCCAATCATAGCGAAGTTTGGAAGTTCAATCCTTCCGAATTCGCCTTCCTAGCCGATGAAAGAACTTTTAATGTTTCCGATTGGCATATGTCTGATCGGCCTATTTCAACAAATTGGGAATATTTTAGTAGTTCTATTTTAGAATCTTCTTTTGGTCATTGTTTATGTTCATCCAATAGAGAAAATTGCAGTTAGACCAATCATGACACTACAAGAAAAATCGAATTTAGCAACGGAAAAGGCCAATTTTCCTTTGCTAAAAAAAATAGCAACGGAAATTAGCAACAGAAAATTCCATTGCTAATCGGGCGGTTGCTATTTTTAGCAACGGAATTCATATTCCGTTGCTAAATTCAATCAACTCATTTTCGGTTGATTGGTAAATTTTAGCAACAGAATTACACATTCCGTTGCTAAAATTAGCAACAGAAAATGTAATTCCGTTGCTGATTTTAGCAATGAAAAATGTTATTCCGTTGCTGATTTTAGCAACGAAAAATGTAATTCTGTTGCTAAAATCAGCAAAGAAAATATTATATTTTACGTAGCTAATTTTGAGGATCATCAATTGATTAGTAGAATCAAATGTAGCCATTGAAATGATAAAAATTTGAGGATTTAAATTGATTAGTCATTAAAAAAATATAATGCAATTAACTTAATTATAACATAGAATCCATAGTATGAATAAAAAATCCATAAAAAATTAACATAAACTCAGTATGCATACCTAAATAATATAGTAGAATCTATAAAAACAAATATATAGAAATACAACTCAAAATCAGTACCAATATGTAATTATTACAAATATAAACTATGTAGGTGAAGGCGGACGATCTAGCTGTTGAGAGGTATCCTTGTTTTTCAACTCTTTCATCTCATTCTTCAGTTGGATTACAGTATGGAGCAACATACTGACAGTATTCTCAAGCTGAATGACTCTCTCTGAAGGTTCAAAATGCTTACTACAAGCAGCTGTTGTTGATGCATATGAATGCAAATGGAATGTATTTGCAATTGATCCTAAGCCAAAAATCCTTCCTCGGTTATTCTTACACCAACTACATCAAGAAATATCCGACTCTCATCCACATTTTTAGAGACTTGTCGCTGTTGAGTGAGAGTATCTTGTAATTGCTCCTATAATTACAACACTTACAATAAATTAACTATATTTTAGTAAATAATTAATATACAAATATAAATTTAACCTACATTGAGTTGTCTGCAACGGGCATTAACAAAAGTCTGACTATCATGCTTTTTCGTATGGGTGTACATAAAAACTTCAGGATACGTTGGCCTCTTACCCAAGGACTTTTCCTGCATAACCAAATAAACTAACGTTTATAAAAAATTCAGCAACATTTCCTTTAAATTTAAGACATTTACCTCCAGTGAAATGAAAAACTTATCTAAAAAACGTATCATTATCAAACATTCTCATTATTTAACAGTCATCAAACATTATCATTATCAAACATTATCATTATCTAACAGTCATCAAACATTATCATTATCAAACATCATCATTATCCAACATTATCATTGTCGAACTTTATGAAACATTATCATTGTCCAACATTATCATTACCTCCTGTGACATAGAAATTTACTAAAATTTAAATAGTTACCAATTTATTTGCATGCTCATGGTGGCTCAAAGTTCCTCCAGTGTGCATCGCTAAACTCTCTCCATCTGAACATCCTCGTCTATTTGAAGAATTTCTCTCTGAAATGGCAATTGCTTCAGGTGATGCCCAGTATTCCTACCAACGACACCATATTTCTTCAGAAATAAAAGAAGGTCGTTCACCACTCTTGTGTAATTTAGCCACAAATTCTTTATATAGTTGACGTGCACGCTTTTCCGAAACTTGATAAATGACACCATTAAATTTTGCATCCCAAAAAAATTCATTCTGAAAAAGAACATAATTTAATTAATGTAAAATACAATAGATATGCTATTAATCTATGAAATCAGCTATTTCATCACAAATAATATAATTTGTTTATTTACCTCAAACTCTTGATAGTAAAAATCTCTTGTCTGCAGAGAGAGATTCTTGCATACATAACCCTCAATTTCTATCCTCTCTTTGAATTTGGATCTAATTTTTCTTAAGCAAATACCTGATGGTATAAACCTGTTAATGATAATAGTGAATTATATGATGTTTTTAGTATGTTATAGGTGTTTAATTAAGTTAATTTTGTGTTAATTAGGTTTAATTTGAGTTTAATTTGTTAGTTTTGTGTTTTTGGAGTTAATTGTAAATTTTGGTGTTTTTCAGGGTTATTTTGCAAGAAAAGGGACTTAATTGTAAAAAGTGCAAAGTTTTGGGCCAAAAGTGTAAATTTGAAGAAATTAGGCAAGAAAACGAGCATCCAATCCAGAGCTTTAAGCCGTGACCACGTGAAAATATTGAAGGATAAGATACGTGGCCACGTGAAGAAGAATTAGTGAAGAAGCCGTGGCCATGTGAAGAATTAAAGAGGAAGGAATGAAGACCACGTGACCACGTGGATTCCTTTGAAGGACCACATGTGGCCATGTGTGGAAGAGAAGCTTACATACACATGGTCACGTGTAGGAAGTGCACAAATGGAAGCGTGGCCACGTGATGAAGACTCCCATAGCGAGAAGGATTTACGAGCTTCCTGTTTAGCAGAATTTGATTCCTATTTTATGACCAAAGTTTAACAAGGAGTCTACTACAATTATTGCTTATAAATAAAAGGCTTAAACACCAAAGAAAGGAGGCAATCAGAGAATGAATGGGATCGGATTAGGGAATTAGGGATCAAAACCCTTAGAATTAAGTTTTACTTTTCTTTAGTTTATTTTACGTTTCTTAGTTTTTTTTGTTTTCTTCAACACTTTGTTTTTAGTTTTAAACATGTTTAGTGAATAATTCATTCTTCTTTTGCTAATGGATTCTTAAAATCTTATATTTTTATTGTTATGACTTTGTTTTGAGCTTAATTTCAATATCGGTTGATTATTTCTTGGTTTTAAGCATATTCTTATCTTTAAGTGTGTTGAGATTGATTGTTGGTTTATTGAATAAATAACTAAAGATTGGTTTTGACATAGTTAATGATTTGTATGTTCTTGGATTGACTCTTTAATGTTTATGCATGATTATTATCCGAAATATGAGATAATTATGTGTGAATTTTATTGGTTAATACTAAGAGAGGAAGAATCAAGAATGAATTGGAATTGAATTACTTGAGAAAGGCTTCAATGAAAGTTTAAGAAGTTGAAACTAGATTTGCATGCTAAGTATTAGATTTGTCTATGAGTTTAATACTAAGAATGATATACTTGAATAAAGATATCTTGGTTTATTACTAGTTTTTCCATAATCACTGGTGTTTATATTGAATTTAAGTCATTACAATGAAAATTAAGGTGGATAGTTCCTTTAGCAAGAGAATTCCAGTTATTGCTTTGTTTTTAATTCATGTTTTAGTTTTTGTTTTGTTTTGTTTAATTGTTTATTTTGTTTAATTTTTGCTTTTAAATCAAAAATAATTGGAAAACAATCTCGGATTGATTTAATTCATACATAGATATTATACTTAGCAATCCATGTTCCCTTGGGTACGATATTTGGGGTCTTAATCTATATTTTCCTATATTACTAGCCGATCTAGTACACTTGTTAGACACCGGTCAAGTTTTTGGCACTGTTGCCGGGGAACAGCGGTGTTGTTTGTTTAATATCTTTAGTTGAGTTAGTCTGAGATTTTTATTTTTTATTTTATTTTTAATTTGGTGATTGTTCTTTGCAGGAACAATTCTAAACATCTTTCAAGATGATGCAAGATGAGGTCCAAGATTATGAATTGTATCTTTTGAAACAACGAATGAATGATCTACTAAGAGAAAGAGAGGAGATAGAACGATTTGCGTGCACAATCACAAAATCCTTATTCATCACCATCCATGGCTAAAGATTCTTTTTCTCTTTGGACTTTGAGAGCACAAATGGAAGAATTAAAAAGAGAGAATCAAGAATTGTGATACTCAAAAGAGGCTTGTATCTCCGAAAATCAACGTCTTCATAACCAGCTTTTATGTAAGGACGAGTAATTTAGGTTAGAAAAAGAAAGATGGAGGGCCACACAAGAAGCTATTCTCTCCGAAACCGAAAATGTTTGTGACTTGCTTATAAGAAAGGAAAGGGAATATTATGCTGAAAAGGAGGAGTTGGAGGCTACATTAAAGACTCAAGGGGAAAAGTTTAGAATTCAAGAAGAGAAAATAAAGGCTCAAGAGGAGACAATTAAAAGTCAAGAACATTTATTAAGGGATAAAGAGCATGGAATTGAAAAGTTGGAATCGAAGTTAGAACTTTTGAGCACTCAAAGTGATGGTGGTAAGGAAAAGGAACCAAACCATTCATTTATAGAGGATAAGGAACAAAAGAAACAATTCATATTTGAGGATAAGTCATGTGTTTATTTAGAAGATGTAGGATCTTTTGTAGAGAATTTTTTACCAAAGGAGCAAGAAGGAAAGGATTATCAAGTGGAGATACCGAATTCAGTCCGCTTGAAGGATTTATTTAGGCTAGAGGAGCCGGTAGAGTTCGTGATAAATGAGCCAAATGAGGAGTCATATTTTATTGAAGATATGGAGTTTCCAGTTTTGATAAACTATGACAAGTTTCTTCTACTAATGGGAGAAAATGAGGAGCAAAGTCTGGAAAGACCTATGTTTGGATCACAAGCTCGACCTCCCAAGAGTAACAAAAGTCGAGCTGGGACTCAATAAACCAGAACTTCTTCTCTAACTCTTCTCTTTAAATTTTTATTTTTTTATGTTTTGTATGTTATTTGTTTTATCTTTAATGTTTATGCATGATTATTATCCGAAATATGAGATGATTATGTATGAATTTTATTGGTTAATACTAAGAGAGGAAGAATCAAGAATGAATTGGAATTGAATCACTTAAGAAAGGCTTCAATGAAAGTTTAGGAAGTTGAAACTAGATTTGCATGCTAAGTATTAGATTTGTCTATGAGTTTAATACTAAGAATGATATACTTGAATAAAGATATCTTGGTTTATTACTAGTTTTTCCATAATCACTGGTGTTTATATTGAATTTAAGTCATTGCAATGAAAATTAAGGTGGATAGTTTCTTTAGCAAGGGAATTCAAGTTATTGTTTTGTTTTTCATTCATGTTTTAGCTTTTGTTTTGTTTAATTGTTTATTTTGTTTAATTTTTGCTTTTAAATCAAAAACATTTGGGAAACAATCTCGGATTAATTTAATTTATATATAGGTATTATCCTTAGCAATCCATGTTCCCTTGGGTACGATATTTGGGGTCATAATTTTATTTCCCTATATTACTAAGCCGATCTAGTACACTTGCTAGACACCGATCAGTTAATATGAACAAAATTAGATCAATTTTAAATTAGATATCCATAGCAATATATATAAACTAATGGTATCTTCTAATACAAAATTATCCATATACTCACATATCATTGATAATCTTTATGTAAATTCTTCCATCAACTCCCTTCGCACCAGGTTGAAAGCCCTCTTCTTCAGCCTCGGCATCTACCGTCGGTATAGATCCAAAGTTTGATGCAGGAGTAGCGTGTCCTGATATATTTGGATTGTTGGACGCTGAATCACTTGGTACATTAGGAGAGCCATTGGGGTTTGTAGTAGGTGAAGGTGATGCATTATATGGCTGTTGAAAATCTGAATACTCATTTAAACTTGTAGACCCTGCAGGTTGAGATGGGTACACTTGTGCACCGTCATCTTTATCCGATATTAATTTGAGCTTGGGCGGCAACAAATTGTTCTTTCTTTTGGCTGGCATGTGTCGTACCTAAAACTCAAATAAATATATCATTCTTATTGTAATAGAACAATATAATTACATCATATATAATAATAATTAATTGATGCAGTAATAACATATTTGGATTATGATATAATTATAAAATAAAACATACTCAAATTAATCGCTTTCATCACTTAATTGCACATCAAAATCATCCTCTGTTTCAGAATATTCAGAATTAAAGTCTGGCTCATCTTCAGAATTTGGTCCATCTATGGATTCGTCATCATGTCCAGATAAAATTTCCACAAATTCATTATTTGGATCATTTAAAGGTTCATTCTCAAAACATGCATTTATTTCATAGGCACCCGGTTCTTCTTCCTGAAATGCTTCACTTTCATTTGTCTTGCTTTCTCCTTTTGACTGTCCTTTAAAAATACCTCTTGGTTTTACTTTGCAGACTACCAACCAATCTGATTTATCCCGTCTTAAACTAGAATAAGGGACATAATACACCTGCGTCGCTTGCATTGCCAACACGAACGGTTCAAATTGTTGAAATCTTCTTTGTTGGTTGATTTCAATGAGATTATATTGGTTATGTACTTTTGTTCCAGCATTAGGAGTAGGATCAAACCATTCACACATAAAAAGTACACAACATTTTATCGGCAATGCGAGGTATTCAATTTCATAAATCTCAATAATTTTGCCAAAATAATCCATCAGTTCCCCTTGTATGCAAACATCGCTATTTACTGTTGTCATGCTATGCCTGTAATTTTTTGTATGGAATTTGTATCCATTAACGAAATAGACTGGATATGATTTAACAGTTCGCAAAGGTCCTTTTGCAAGATCACATATAAGCCTGTTTTCTATTCTATTTTCAAAAGCCTACATAATATAAAAAAGGAATCCTAATCAATAAATATAAGAATTTGTAAGTTTAACAATACTTTATTAAAATATTCCTCGTATTACAAGTTAAAAACTTACATAATTTGCAAACCAAATAGGAAAGTTTCCTTCCACTTCTTTCTTGATGTCATCCTGTGATTTTGCCGACATTAGCTCACTTAACAATTCCTCGTATTCACTAAAAATGTTAAAAATTATCTTAGCTATAAACTTTAATCACCAAGAATAAGAACTTAACCAATTTCAAATATAACTTAAACTTACTACACGAAAGGTTGAATTTCTTGGCAATTCAATAAAATGTAACCATGGACAACCTCCATTTCTTTGTCTATCAACATTCTTCTTGTTGATTGTCCATGTGTTCGGCTAGGATATGTAAAAATAGATAAGTTATCATTATCAATCTGTACACCCCCATCGTCATTACGAGGAACTTTTCATTCTCGAGTGATCACATGCGGCTCAAAATAATGTGAACAAAATGTACTTGCTTCCTCTACTAAATACACATTGCATATAGAGCCTTCAACTCTGGCCTTATTTTTAACATTTTTCTTCAAGTGATGCAAATTCCTACATCACAAATTGGATAATTAATTAATTTCTTAATATGATATAAATCTATGTACATTTTAGCTCTAAAGTGTATTTAATTACCTCTCAAATTGATACATCCATCGGTATTGAACTGGACCTGCAAGTTTAGCCTCGTGTATTAAATGTATGGGTAAATGCTCCATACAATCAAAGAAGCTAGGAGGAAAAATAGTCTCTAACTTGCACAAGGTAACCGGTATGTCCATTTCTAGTCTTTCCATATTGGACATTTGAATTTCAAATGAAGTTAAGCTTTTGAAAAACAAACTTAATTTTGTTATAGCTTCCCAAACATTGTTTGGTAGGAGCTCCCGAAATGCAATTGGAATTAGTCTCTGCATAAATACATGACAATCATGACTTTTCATGCCAAATAATTTGTACTTCCTTATATCAACACACCTTGCCAAGTTCGAAACATATCCATCTGGAAAGTTAAGCCTTTTTAACCATTCACACAAAATTTGCTTTTGTTTTTTGTCCAAAGTGTAAGATGCTTTTGGATATTTACCTACATTTGGATCTTTATCTAACTCACTTCTTCTACAAAATATTTTCAAATTAGCTCTTGATTTTACATTATCCTTTGTCCTCCCTTCAATGTTCATGATTGTGTTGAAAATATTTTCAAAAATATTTTTTTTTCAATATGCATCACATCTAGATTATGTCATATCAAATTAGTTTTTCAATATGGCAAATCCCAAAATATACTCCGTTTTCTCCAACTGAAGTTATGACATATGGTCCTATTAACCTTTTTAGCTTCAAGCTCTGTGACTTTCAAAAGCCCTAACTCATCAATCTCCCGTAATATATCTTCACCGGATTTAATTGGGGGTGGAGGTTTTTGTACCGTTCTATTCTTGATAAAATTTTGTTTATTGAGCCTAAATGGGTGATCTAAAGGAAGAAATTTCTTGTGATTGTCAAACCATGATGTTTTACCCCCGTTGGGAAGATGAAATGCATCAGAATCATTGCCATAGTAAGGGCAAGCCAATTTCCCTGCTGTGCTCCATCCAGACAATATAGCATATACAGGAAAATCACTAATAGTCCACATCAATGCTGCTTTCATTTGAAAATTGTGTTTAAGGGACACATCATATGTTTCAACACCAAATTCCCACAGATAATTCAATTCAGATATCAATGGTTGTAAGAATACATCAATTTTATGCTTTGGATTTTTAGGTCTTGGCAAAATCACTGTCAAGAACATGTATGCCTCGTCCATACACATCCATGGAGGTAAATTATAAAGAGTGATTATGATTGGCCATGAGGAATATTGTTGCCCCGATTGACCAAAAGGTTGAAACCCATCTGTGGATAATCCCAACCTGACATTTCGACTTTCTGCTGCAAACTCAGGATGTGTGTCATTGAAATGTTTCCATGCAAGCACGTCCGATGGATGGGTCATACTTCCATCATTTTGTTCATGTTCATTATGCCATCTCATGTGGGCTGCAGTAACATCAGAGGCATACAATCTTTGAAGCCTTGGAGTTAGTGGAAAATAATACATCCACTTCCAAGGGACTAATTTTGTCTTCCTCGTACGCCTTCTTGGTTTGAACCTAGGTTGGCTACAGTATTTTCACTCTTCTAATTCCTCATCTCCTCCCTAGAATAACATATATCCCAACCTACAACAATCTATTCGTTCAACAGGCAAACCAAGACCCCAAATAAGCTTCTTTATTTCATAAAAATTCTCAACCATTTTATGCTCAGGAGGTAATGAATTAGTGTACCATGTAAGAATATTATCTAAAATTCGTTCAGAAATATGACCTTCAGACTTTATGTTCAATATTCAGGCGATGGCAGACAGTTGAGTCATTTTCTCACAGTTTGGCCATAATTCTTGGTCAGCCGATTCTAGCAAGTCAAAAAATATTTTTGCACTTGGGTTTGGTTCCTCTTCAATATTCTGCATATTTTCTTGAAAGCAATAACCAGTTGCATCATAAACCATTTGTGCGTAAAGATTTTCATTTACATCCACATTATTTGGTCGAATACCAACTCCCCCTGCAAATCCATCTATATTTACTCTTGAATATACTTGATTACCCTTAGAGGTGCTACAAATTATTGGCTCTCCGTGCCTTATCCATTCAAAATAATTTGGGACAAATCATTTTTTTAACAAATGTAGATGCACTTCATCAATAGGGAGGAAACGAATATGTTTGCACTTTTTACATGGACATCTGATTTTTGGACCATCCATATATGCAGGGTGCGAAGTTGCATATTCAATGAATGATTGAACGCCCTCGGCAAACTCAATATTAATGCAACCATTAGGCATTAATCGCCTATACATCCAAGATCTATCAACATTACTCATACTTGCGTAACTGTCATTCAAATAAGATAATTTGATAATTAGATTTATGGGTTAATAAAATAGAGAGGTTAATCAATGTATTCAATTATAACTTAAAAAAACCACATCAAAATTTTCAGCAAACAACCCAAATATGCAATTATATAGGCTGATCCTACTCTTAAAATTGGAACAAAAAAATTCATGGCATAAAAATAGGTTGCATCAAGGTATGTGGCACTCAACCATGATAACCGAGTTATCCTTTGGAAACCAGTAGCCCGCAGGTCAAATCGTTTCAGCCTATATACCTTGATACAATAATGATACAAAATAAGTATTTTATCTTATTTAATAGAGTACATTTTTAGAAGTTATAAATCTATGTTTGACAGAACAAGTAAATGGATTTGCATACATACATAACAATTGAATATAAAAGAGTCATATGCATATGTATAAGAAAACAGAACTAAAAGGCTGAGTTCCAAAAATTAAGCATAATTAAGCATAACACCAAAACTAGAAAAATAAACAAAGTATAAAACTGTCAAAGTAAAATAACAACCTAAAACCTGACAGCAGAGAGAGCCCTCCAAATAGCAACAACCCACGAAGAGCACCAGCACAAATTAAAAACCAAGACAACTATCAGCCTTTGCCAAAATAGCTAGCTAGATAAAGAAAAAACAGACTAAATTTAAGTGAAATGCTAAAATGACTAATTGTAAACAACAATAGAAAATAAAAAGCTAAATAGCAAATAAAGAAACATTTATGTCAAAATATGAATGATCTCGACATCAAATAAGGTTTAGAAAATTAAAAGCATTATAATCTTAATCTAATTAATGAGGTCCTTGTTATATGTACATAGTGCAAAGAGAAATATGAAAAGTTCAATATGTGATATTCCTATTGCATGCAAGTTTATTTATACCTAAAACATCCTTAGTCATTGTAACATCCTAAAAATCATATGTGTTCAAAAGAGTATAAGAGGTTAGTTCATGGAAATATAAATGTTGATTTGTAGGAAAAAAGAAGAAACTAAAAGTTCATAAAGGATTTTATTAAATAAAATTAAAATTTTAGGAACTATAAAGTAACTTGGTAAATGGTTATAGTTATTAAAGTTCAAACCAATAAACAAACATTAAAGCAACTAGACAAGCAAAACCTCATTTAAATTCGACAACTGCCAAACTAGGAAGAAAAAGAATTAAAATTGTAATAGATTAGTACCTCTTGAATTGCTATTATATCTTTTGCTGGCAATCGATTAGTGCTGTTCATGAAGTTGGAATAGGACTTTATAAGAATACGAAAGAAGAAAAAATAGAAAGGGGAAAATAATTATCTCATCATCTATTGATAACAATTAAATGGTTGAAAGTATAAAGAATTTGAAAATGCAATAACTTCCTTCTATTTCTAATTCTGAATGTATAAAATAACATCAATACTTTGTCCAACAAGCCATAAGACAAACCTCAAGTGCCTCGGGTTATAAGTAGTCACATATATATATGTTACAACCATATAAATAAGACATTGGTAAGTCCACACATTGAAACATAGAGAAATATTTGGAGCAAAGAGCATAATAAAGGTTCAATTCATTGATCTTAAGAAAAGACAGGGCCTGATATCACACAACTTTAGTGAACTCCAGCCATAAATGGTTTACAAAAAAAAAGGATAACATATAAAACTAGACATACATGTCAGCCTAAGTTATATTAAAAAAGGTTATGGGTGCATAATTCAGATATATAATTGATACTTTGGACTTTAAAGCAATTGTTACTAACACTTTAATCCCACTATTATTTTATATGAAACTTGGAATTGCAATTAGAGGGGCTATGCATTCATTAAAGTGTATGATAAACAAGCTACTTCTAATTTATAAACCAATTAGAATAGGTAAACATTGAAAAGCAAAAACACAACAATGTATAAGCTAATAAGGTACAGTTTGAACTGATTTCAGTAGAATTTTAAGAAGGAATAAATAATAATAAAAACCCTAAATCATACTTACTCTGCTAACTCAGGTACAGTTTGAACTATCTTCGCAGCTTGTTTTTCTGTTTCAAGTCATTAAGTGATAAATAAGGTTTCTTCCTTTTTAGGAAAAAATTAAAAAATCAAATCTTCAAATGAAGAAGATGGAGACCAGAAACTAAAAATAGAAATGATACTAAATGTGACCCAAATTGGTTGCATTTTGTTATTCACATAACACTGTGAAGGCCATTTAGGAAGTCAATACCTGGTGAATGTTATTATGAAGCTCAATTTCTATTTTTAGGGGAATATATCAAGAGGTTCCCCACTAACCATAATGTGCTTTAACCTTCTGACACTTCAAGGATTGTGGTTTGATTAAACTATTACCCTGTGTCTCCATTTTGTGCAGCGGGCTTAGTTTTCTGTTATTAAATACTGACTTTTTGCTTTTCTAACATAAGTAATAAGAAAGAAAGAATAACCCTATAGTATGTTACATCATTTATAAAAATCTCATGTTAGACAAACAACGAGGCAATTTTTGGTGAAGAAAACTAACAGTCACAAAAAGAAAGTGAAATGCATTGATTGATACAAATCAAACTACAACACTTGATCTGTTAGATGCCTAAACCATAACTTTGTAAATTTTCAATAAAAAATTGTCAAATGATCAGTGAAACATTTATAGAACACGAGAGAAATAGTCAAGTAAAAAACATTAATGGGGCTGAAGGCTTTCTTGTATGGTTTCAAAGCATGAATTAAAGAATCCAATTATACATCTATGGATCTATAAGAATTATACAATCATTAAATGTATTTTAAAGATGTAATTATGTTTTTTCAAAGTAACATGATGCAATGATGTCACATTTTGATCGCACCAGTTTATCTTTGTATTCCAAATTCCTGAGCTTCACACATCTATAAACAGCACCAAAACTAATTAAATGTGAACGCCCTAGCCACCTAACCAAATGAAGAAAAGAAACAATTGATAAAGAATTAAACAACAATATTTATTTTACTAATATAAATACAATCCATTGCTATCAATATCAATGTTCACTCATCTTTGCTAAAAGGATACAATTGGATATATCTTAGTTCTTCAATTGGGTGCATGTAACATCATTCACTCTACTCCATTTAAGGCTACACTTCACTGCAAGCCATGTAAGATCAAATTAAAACATTTAAGAAAGGGACATCATAAACTCAAAACAAATTAACATAACCTTGAAATTTAGGTTCGTTTTTCCACCTCTCTGCAGTCAGCACTCTTGATTGGAGCAACAGCAGATGAATGGAGCAAACTAATACACATAAGAAAGCAATTGAACAAACTAAATAGAGCAATAGCAGATGAATGGACCAAACTAGAACATCTTAAGGAAATAAACAATTGAACACCAACAGGACACCAATTCTCTAATACAGATCACAACAATTCAAATTTTCATATTTATCTATATTTGAGTGCATGAATCCTTTCATTACTTTACTATTTTCTTCGTATCTTTTGTTGATATAGGATTGTTATACTGAAAGTTGTTTGTTAGACTCTTGAAGTATTGAACTGGTATTGTGAATTTATGAACTAAAAAGAAATTTTTTCCATTAGCATTGTATCTGATAAACATTGTTATTGTGTAGGTGTATCATAGTCGAAGTTTCTGGAAGTTCTCCTTTCCTGGTTTTTAGACCTACAACCAAGTCAATTTTATGGTTGATGTGAACAATCTTTACTGATGGACAAAATTTTGGATTTTTTAAAATTGGCCTCATGAATCCAATGCTAAGAAAACAAATCATCTTTCTAAACGAGCTAATTGTGAACTTGAGCTCAGCATAGATGATGACTTTGGGGAAAAGGAAGCTTTCGCTACAGACAGATACAAGAATGACTTCTGTGATAGGGGAGGACTAAAGAATCAAAGTATCAAGGAGCTAGAGAATTATTCCAAGTACAAGGCTGAGGAGACAACACAGAGTGTTAACAATTGCCTAAGAATTACTGAGGACATAAGAGAAGATGCTACTAAGACTCTTGATATGTTGCATGCTCAGGGTGAGCAAATCAATAGGACCCATATGATGGCTATTGATATGGACAACGACCTCAGTAAGGTAAGCTTCATGTGTATCTGTGAATTTAGTTTTATATATTTTACTTATAATCAAAAGACATTAATCATCATTTGAACCAGAGACAAATAAAATAAATCCTCGCTTGCAACCAAGATAAGTTCATTCAGTCAAACAAAAACCAATACGTTATAACTATTTCAGGCAACATACACCAGCAAATCATCATTTAAATGGGGAAGAACCGCCATAGCAAGTAAAAAAAGAATTAGCAGGGAGGTGATTGATTACCTTGAGAACTAACAAAATGAGTAGAGTCATCTCAAGAATTAACTGAAACAAAGAAAAGGGTAGAGGTTTTCTGTGGCAGACGGCGGTGAAACTCAAGAAGTTGACGGCAATGGCGGTGGCTTGAGTGATGGTGGTTGGAGTGAAGGTCGACAATCCACAGAAAAAAATAACCTGTTATTCGTTAAGCAAATTAAAAATTAAACCTAGAATCCATCTTTTCTGGATTCTTATCTTTAGTTTCCGTTTATAAAAATAATTCTTGTACAATTTTACTCAAACTAAAACACAGTCAAAGATTACATAAACAAACCTGAAAGAGCATCGTGTAACACCCCTAAAAGTACCCTAAGAGAGATAGATGATTATTTTGCATAAGATAGAGGTTAATTATGTGACTAATTAAAGGGAAATTGTAATTTAAGGATGTAATTGAAAAGTTAAAGTAAAATTTTTATGGTAGAAATGTAATAAGTAAAAAGGTTAAAGACTAAAGTAAGAAACAAAATACAAAGAGGGATTAAAGTGAATTTTGCCAAGATTTTTGTTATCAACCAATAGGAACAAAGCACTTGTGTGGCTAAAGAGGAGAGAAGGAAAAGTGGTCTTCTTCTCCTTGTGGTGGCCGGCCATTTTGGCCAAGGGAATTCATTTTGTTTTGTTTCTTTTCTTTCTTTCCTACTTCGTTTTCTTCTCCTCTCCTTAAAGAGGCTTTTGTGCTCTAAGTGGAAAAAGGGTTGTAGTTGATAAAGAGAAAGAGAGAAAGATTTAATTTACAACAACTTAAGGCTAGGATCAAGAAGAGATGAAGAGCAAAGATAGAGAGGATGAAGGAGAAAGATAAAGAAGAGAGAGAGAAAGGTAAAGCTTAAAGAGGTATGGGAACTTAACCTTACTTGTATATGTGTTTACTATAAAAATAATGTGATAAGAGTAATATATGATGTTATATTAAGGGAATATCATGAAAAATAGAGGTTAGACTTGATGGAAAACTGATATGGGAAGTTTTGTTGAAGATAGGGGAAAACTGTTTTAGGGTTCATTGGACCAGTCTTCACTAAATTAATGATATATTGAGTTATAATAATTTGAATTGAGAAATTCAAGTTGGAGATGAAAATAGACACATATATATTCATTTCATATGAAGGACACGACCCTTGAATCAATTTGTATAATAGTGAAAAATTAGCTTGGAACCGGGTCATGACCGCTACCCCTATCATTGGGAGCAGTCTTCGGTTTTTTGTGCATAACTTGAGATTTATATCTATTATTGGGGTGATTTTTGATGTTTTAGAAACTAGAAAGATATATCTATAACTTTGTAGAATAAAATTTTCTCTAAAAATGACGTTTTCTGGGTCAAAAACAGCATAAAATTTGAGATAGAAAATCTGTCTCTGGGCGATTTGGGCCTCACGGTTACTAGGTTTTTCATAGTAACCGTGAGGTACCCCAGTTTTCAGTCCAGACCCTAAAGATGACTTACCTTATGGTTACTAAATATTTCATGTAATCATGACCCCTTTAAAAAGTAAATAACATGGTTATTACTCATCCGGTAATGACCGTGAGGTAGTTTGGTGTAGTCCAGACCCGAAAGTGCAATTAAGTCACGGTTACCATGAATTTGGTAGTAACCGTGATCCTTAACTTATATCTTGTTCCACGGTTACCATGAATTGATAATAACCATGACCCTCATTCAAAGTCCAAAACTTGAAAGTAAAAGATGCATTATGAGGCTTAAGATTAACTCCTTTATTCCTACATCTTATAGATTACCTTAAACATAAAATATATGGTAAAGTACAACAATAAGTATATGAAATGTATAAGTAAAATAGGAATAAAGTTATAGTAATTGATATATGGAAATGTACACTTGAATATGATTGTACTATATTGATTATTTATATGTACTTTTGACAGTGACATGATGGTTAAAGAATATTACTATATTGATTGATTTATCATACCATATGATGAATTATATACTATGAATCAAATGATACATGAGATATGATTAATTGCCTGCATTTAAAAACTTGGTTGTGGATAGATAGGCATGCCTATAGGGTTCCAGTCGCAGCTGCTCCTATTTGACTCTTATGAGTCTTCTGTATGTCTCTACATAAGACTTCTGATTAGATACCTTCGGGTATCCTTCTAATTAGATACCTTTGGGTTTCCTTCTGATTAGATACCTTCGGGTATCCTTCTGATTAGATACCTTCGGGTATCCATTATTCCCGTTATCCACACTTACAGGAATTTACGCAGGTCATTTATGCAAATAATAATATGCATATACAGTTTGAAATCTGTTACTGTTCTGACTAAATGATATAGTTATATCTTTATTAATCCAATAAATGCATTGTATTTTATTGTTGTTAAATGCTTGGTGATAACTACTATGTGTGGTTATCAATATGTTCTTTTTGTTCCCCACTAAGCTTTATAGCTTAGCACGAGTGTTTATCCGTGTAGGTACTTGAAGTCAAGGTGCTTTCTGTTGGGACAAAAGCTGCTAATGTAAAGCCAACTCTAGAGATAGGAGAGAGTCAATTATATTTGTAATTCATTTTCTTTTTGTATTTATTATGTTGTACTAAAGAACCCTAACTAAGAGAATATTTTAATTGATTTTATAGAATACTTAATGTAATACTTTATATGTTCTCATAGTATATTGATGAGTGCATGTGTATATAACAATAATAACCAATAGGACTATAAAGGAAATAGGTTATCCTATGTAAAAGAACTTATAGAATGAAGAGTTTGGGTGGACTAGTGTGGTCCTTACACATCGAATCTGAAAGGAAGACCGACCAAGAGCAAAGATCCAAGCGTCTTTGATTTTACTTCAAAAATAAGTGAAGATCGGAGGGAGAAAACCAATTAGAGGCGTGAGATAGAGAGGTTGCAGGTTGAGGCACAAAAAGAAAAGAAAAACGCAGAAAATGGGAAAGAAAAATGCAGAAAATAATTATATTTATACCTAGGGTTAGGTGAAATAGCAACGAAAATGATACCGTTGCTAAATAGCAACGAAAACTACATTCCGTTGCTAATTTAGCAACTGAAATTAAATACTGTTGCTAAATTAGCAACTGAAATTAAATACCGTTGCTAAATTAGCAACTGAAATTAAATACCGTTGCTAAATTAGCAATGGAAAAGTTTTGATTGCTAAATTAGCAACGGAATCGCATTTTCGTTGCTAAATATGGCGGCAATTGAGGGAGGAAAAAATTGGGATAAAAAATAGCAATGGAAATTATATTCCATTGCTAAATTAGCAACTGAAATAAATTTTTATTGCTAATTTAGCAACGGAATATAATTTTCGTTGCTATTTTTTATCCCAATTTTTCCCTCCCTAAATTGCCGTCATATTTAGCAACGGAAATGCTATTCCGTTGCTAATTTCTGTTGCTAAATAATGGCGCTAAAATCTCCCTCCCTTTTTAGCAATGAAGTACAACCATTTGTATTCCGTTGCTAAATCAATAAAACCTCAACAAATTTTAGCAATGGAAATTGATTTCCGTTGCTAAATAGCAACGAAATTTGTTTTTCGTTGCTAATTTAGCAACGAAAACAATTCCATTGCTATTTTTCCGTTGCTATTTTGCTGTTTTCTTGTAGTGTGAATTAATCTTCAGCAAATAAATTAACCCTAATACATTATTCATGACATGAGAGATCTATTTAATTATCCTGTTGGGATGTCACCAAAAATAAAAAAAATTCATACATGAAATTAAGGCAGGAATAGAATAATGCAATGACTTAGACTTTACACAGGTTGAAAATTGCAAGCTTGATTCATTCAACTATTAACAATATAAGGTCACCTTGAGAGAATTTGTCTAACTTGTCATTGTAAGGTCACCTTCATGGAATAAGTCCATAATTATTGTATATTTAATTAGACCCGGCAGTTATTTGAGGTCAGTTATGAAGACTTTAAAGTTCCATACCCATTTGGAATTGTTTATAACTTTTAACATGAAAAATGTAGTGCAGTAATTTTTTGTGAAAAATTATTTAATTCTTTCGGTCTTTATAAACGTACACATAATATCACTGCCACTGGCATGCAGTATCCTTGCTACTTCCATCACAAAAATATCGCAAAAATGTTGGCAATTTGGCTGTTAATGTTGATTACAGCAACCACTTATTCATCACAAGAAGCAATACCTGATGACTGTCCCAAAAAGTGTGGAGATGTTGAAGTTCCATACCCATTTGGGATCAGCTATACATCATTTGAACAAACTGTAAATCCCAAATGTTCAATCAATGAATCTTTCATTTTGTTATGCAACTCTACTTTTAATCCTCCATGCCAATAAAAATATCAAGAGAATTCTAGCAAAGATGGTTCAAACTTATAAACATTGGGCTAACAAGTTACCCTTCACACTATAGGGTTACAGGACCATAGCCAGAACTTTAATGGGAGCTACTCTATTTTTCTTAGTCTACAGGACAAAAGTAGTACTACCAGTAGAAATTAAGTATCGATCTTTAAGGGTGGTTTTGCAAATCAAGATACCAAAAGCAGTATGGGCTAGACAAAGGTTATCGTAGCTCAACCTACTTAATGAGAATAAGATGAGAGCATATTATCATAATAAAGTTTATCAAAAGAGGCTTACTAGCTCATTTGAGAAGAAAGTTAGGAAACACCTAATGAAAGATAGAGATCTAGTTTTCAAGCAGATGAGGTAGAGAATCCCAAATATTTAAGGAAAGTTTGGGCCTATGTGGAAAGGACCATTTATGCTCAAAAAACTATTATCCAAGGGGGCTGCTATTTTGTCAGATAGTGATGGCAATGAATTCAGAGAATCGATGAACATAGATAGATTGAAAAGGTTTCATGACTAAGATAGAAGTGAAAAAGAAAAGGATAAAAGCCCCACAGGTTGAAAACCAAAAAAATGGTGGCCTTACTAAAATTGGGCGCCTCATCAAGGTGAAAATAAAAAAAACATCCTGGGTAAAAATTAGAGGCTGAGAGAAAATAATCAATCGAGAAAATTCGAAAAGGCTAATTGATGATAGGAGTTATGATGTTTGCAAAGTTTCAATTCAAGATTAAATAATACATGCTATTGGGGTAATATCAAATAAATGATCATGTGTATTGAATTTAGAAAGAAATGGCATGCTTGTAATCATAAAGTCATCCATATAACAAAAGTATCGTATTCTTTTATATGTTCAAAAGTAAACAGTTCGATAAAAGCATAACATGATCTACCATGATATGAGATCTAATCTATATATATCACCTCCCTTTCAATAGTATCCCTAATAGCTCAGAGCTTATTATCGACAAACATATTAGTGACCCATTTCTTATAAGAGGCAGAGGTGGTGAAATCGTACATACCAATGGTAGTCCATTTGGAAGCAAAGTCTAAATCCTTTGATAATACGTTCAAAATCAAAGATGTACCTAGAGCAACAATGGATTACCTATAAAGCGGGAATCGGGTTTATGATGGACAACATCCAAGCTAATAATAGTCTCTACAAAAACCAAAAGGAAGGGATTATGCCCCTGAAATATACCATCCATAATGCTAAACAATTTAAAATCTCTAGACATAGGATCTTTCGTATATGCCAGCAAGTACCAAGCGAAATAACAAAGCAACATCACACTGAAGTGGAAAGTGGGTACATCATTAAAGTCGGCTAGTACATTAATTAGAGGCTCCAATGAGAATTTCCTCCTTAAGGGATCAAACCTCTAGCCTTAGAAGGAAGAATTTTGAGAGCATAAGCCACCTCTTTAGGATATTTAGAAATAAAAGAAGGCAAACATGATTGGGTACTTGGCTTGAACCTAGCATCCACTACAGCAGAAAACTCCTCTGGTAAAGGACATAGCTCTTGATATGTAAATATCAATACATAAATCCTTAGGTCCCAATGGCGAGCAGTAACAAGTAATAAGTTCCTATTTAGAGATACTATTCTCATAAACCCAAGGTTGGAATAGGGAGCTAAAAGGGGGTCCTCCCAAGTCCTAGGGTCATTTGGTAATCGGTGTAATTTTTCAAGTCTAAAAGTTATGATAGCATGGATTTTAAGCAGTCTAAAGTGTAAAAATGACAAGCAAGATATAACTGACTGAAAGAAAAATGAGCAAAAAAAGGGAAAGAAAAAGAAAAAGAAATAGATAGAAAATACCTGAATGAAAGTTCATTAGAAGATGAAAGGTCAAAGGCATAAAAAACAAAAAATTAAAGCACTATTTATATCAAATAATGAGCCACTACCATCCCTCACAAGGAGCAAGACAAGGGAAGCCCATCTGTCACCCCTAGAAGGCCAAAAGTCACTCCTTTATATGTCCCATGCATTGTACATACATATTGTTGCATTTTTCCCTTTTATCTTCATTTTTTAGGGAATCTAAAAGGTTAAAAGCTTAAGCGAATAACTCTGGAAGGATTCAAACATAAAAATCATTTATCTCAAGATGTATGAACATTTAAGGCTTCTATTTTTTAGGTCTTCCACTATCTATTCCATCATCACCAACACATATACCTTTGGCCTATCCATCTAATGACATTTTTAGAAGGTTGATAGCATTAGAAAAGGCTAGCAGATGCTAGGACCAAACACTACATACTATACTCACAGTGGTACAATCCCTACAGGCATTACCAGCTACTATACAAACTCTGCAGGATAAGGTAAGGGGTCTTAAAAAAGATATGGTGGCTACAGGTAATAGATTCGATGAGTCTTTGTAGGAGGTGGATAGATTCCTCACTCAAATCAGAAAGCAGAGGGACCATATTGAGGGTGAGGTTCCTAATGCCAGGGAGGTAGTAGTAGAGACAGATGAACAGCTAAGGAAGTACATTGGGTATTTAAGAGGTGACTTGATGAGATACCTAGAGTGCCACTCCAAAGCCATTCTTGAAGTAGGACAAGGATCAGAAAGGTTAGTAAGGGTGATAACATAGGTCCTAAAGCTTTTGACATCAGCACTACTAGGCTTTATATTTGTGTTCAAGTAGGCAGGAAAGCAACCACTAGTAGCATCTCAGGCTATGGCACCAGCTCGACCACCAGCTCTTAGACCTCTATTAGGACTGGCTTACCATAGGGGACCAGGGCTGCCTTAGTAAGCTATATTGTATTTAAGGAGTTTTTTTTGTTCAAAATACTTTGATGTATATAAAATTGAAAACTTGTATTTATTCAGCTTATGTATTCATTTTACATTTATAATTGCTTTTATTTATGTTTAGCACTCATAATTAAATAAGAAAAAAAGATGAAACTAAAAATAAACGTATAAGCAAGATAAAATGGCAAACTATAACAAAAAGTAGTAGTATGAAAGAAGTGTTGCCAAGCTTCAGATTTGTGTTTGAACAGGTAAGAGAGCAGCCATCAGTAGCACCCCAAGCTATGGCACCAGCTAAATCATTAGCTTTTAAACCTCAATCAGGATTGGCTTACCATAAGGTACCAGGGCCGCCTTAGTAGGCTATATTGTATTCAGGGAGTTTTTATTTTGTTCATAAAATTTTGATGTATATAAAATTGAAAATATGTATTTATTCAGCTTATGTATTTATTTTACAATTATTATTGCTTTCATTTATATTTGGCACTCATAATTAAATAAGAAAGAAAAAAGATGAAACTAAAAATAAATGTATAAGTAAGATAAAATTGAAAACTATAACGAAAGTGGTAGCATGAAAGAAGAGCTACCAAGCTTTAGATTTGTGTTTGAGCAGGAAAGAGAGCAGCCACCAATAGTACCTAGCTAGACCGCCAGCTCCTAGACCTCCATCAAGATCAGCTTACTGTAGGGCACTAGGGTCACCTTAGTAGGCTATATTGTATTCAGGGAGTTTTTGTTTTACTTAGAAAATTTGATGCATATAAAATTTAAAACATGTATTTATTCAACTTATGCATTTGTTTTACATTTATGATTGCTTTCATTTATGTTTGGAACTGAAAATTAAATAAGAAAAAAAAAGAGAAAAAGAATGATGAAACCAAAAATAAATGTATAAGCAAGATAAAACAACAAACTATAACAAAAAGTAGTAGAATGAAAGAAGACAAGACAAAATGACAAAAGAAAAAGAAGGCATAAAAGACCAAACATAAGTAGAACACTAACATTAAATCCTTCTCATAATAGGTGCTTAAAACCCCTACCAAGGGTATATTCTTACTCATTCAACGACAAGGAGTGACGACACTTATCCTTATCATAAAGAATTGCATGGACGACAACTCTGATGATGATGATTTTTCTTACTTAGGTGCTAATTTATAAAGTGGTGGCACCTCATAAATTCATATTTGCTAGGAAGGCTCTAAACATCACAAAGACTCTTCACAAATGCATAATTACCAGAAATTTCCATAGTGAAATATTACTTTAAGAGGGGAAAATGCACCTACCAAAAGAATCAACAACACAAAGGTTAGTCTACAGTTGACACCAATCAAATCTTACTCAAATCTTATTTGGTTTTATAGGCCAAACAGCCAGACATTAATCAACTCTAATCAAACCATCTAGATTTCGCATGCCCCAAGTACTAATCAGATACATTTAAACTATCCGATTCTGCATGTCCTAGACTCTAATCAGATTTAATCACTACAAGAAAATTGCAAATTAGCAACGAAAAATGTCAATTTTCCGTTGCTAATAAAAAATAGCAACAAAAATTAGCAACGGAAATTTCGGTTGCTAATTTGGCAATTGCTAAATTTAGCAACGAAAATTTTATTCCGTTGCTGAACGGAATTAGCAACGAAAATTGAATTCTGTTGCTAAATTCAACAATGTAATATTATGTGAATTGGTCAAATTTAGCAACGGAATATAAATTTCTGTTGCTAAATTTAGCAATGGAAATAAATTTTTCGTTGCTAAATTCACCCATAAGTAAAAAAATTAATGACGGTCTTGTCTGTTGCTAAAAATTTTAACAATTTTTTAATACTAGAAACCCATGAATGATGGGAAAGAAAATTTAAAAGATTGCATGCATGGAAGAGCCATTAACTGCCAAACATATAAAACATATATATAACAAGCAACAGCAAAAACATGAACTCAAATTGCAATCCCCTCCACAGAGCGAAAATGATGAAAGAACCTAAGAATGACACCTTCAGGTATTTTAGCAAACATGTAACCACAAGGGAAAAAAAAGGAAGAATGAAGAAGAAGAAAAAGAAGACAATATTGATGTAGTAATAGATTGAAAAGCAATATTTGATAAGCAGTAGAATTGAAAAAGTACTCTTTGATAGTTCCACCATAAAACCAAGCAAGGATCGCAATGATAGATGGTATTGATCTAGCAGGGAAAAACTTTAAGGCCAACTAAATCTAGAGCATTAAACATATAATCAACTAGAAAAGGAAAAGGCAAGTATTTCAAGATATGATTGTGTAAATTAGTTAATAAAAGGACCTAAAATGCTTGACAACCGAGTATCCATTATTTGTAATGAAATAAATATATTGTTAATGCATTTTGTATGAAATAAATACACTATCAAAATTATGTCAGAAACACAACTACCACTAGCCATCCAGATGGAGTAATTGAAATATTAACAATAGGAGCACCCAAAGTACCTAATAAAAAATATTACCATCATCCTTCCTCAAATTTCCCACATATATATATATAATTCACTTGACTTAGCATTTCCACTACTTGACAAAATGATATATTAATTAGACAATGGAAACTGATCTGAGACATACCAGAGGAAGAATGTCTGATGTCTGTGCTCTAGTCCATCTGCATGTGTGGTTCAGGATGTAATTAGCATAAAGCACAGATTGCATCATCCAGTGCAAGATACACAAATAGACCAAACTTCTTAGCAGACTAACATTAGCAATTGGCAGACTTATTCCTCGAAAAATAACAGATTATGTTGCTTTCAGTAAAACCACAGGGAAGCAATAGCCAGATTTCTGTTTCAAGAAACCAGAGCATAGACCAATAATGCAAGCATAAATTTTCCACCGAAGCAGTACATCAAATGCATTAAAAGTCAAGTGTTGTACAGATAATTTAAAAATGTTGGGTTTTGGGATAATGGATTGTCCATAGCAAGGTCAAGAGAATGACTTCCATCCTTCAACGTATGCGGATAAACCAGGAGACATACCAAAGAAATATCTCTAATTCATAAAACAAGCTGCATTAAGATCAAGAAAACAATTTTATAATGTTTTTTTTCAAGGAATTAATTTCTATTCTTATAGAACAAAGAGTCAGATGAATTTTTTTGTCCCAAACCACAATTATTGGATTTTAGCTTCACCATGAATTCATCATAACCTGATCCCATTTAAGAAAAAAAAATTAATAAATTAGCTAATGTAAGTTAAAAGCAGTTAAATTCTCGAACTTCAAGATAATCATGAGCCATGAAATGTTAGAAAAAAATGTTTTTTATGGCCATGTACTCCATAGTTACATGATGATTGTTTAATCTTTTACTAAATTTAAGCAATAAATTGTGCAACACAAATCAAATGTAAAAGTTTAAGTGGTAGAGTTTCCATAGCCAACTGAACGTTAAAAGAAGTACGTTAGATACAACCATTAGATGGCCTTTATAGCGAAATATAGAGATAATTCTTACCCACAGTCTTGGAGTTGTTGGATCAGATTTCTTTTGCAACTTGGACAATTCTGACTGAAAGCTGATACGAATGGACACTTTGAACTCAAATAGAAAATGGGCTGCAAAACAGAATGAAATTGTTGTTAGCAGAACCGAAGAAAATGAGATGCTGGCCACAAAAGATGGAAGGCCCATTTGGTGCTGTGAACAAGCAGCCATTGATTAAATTAGAAGGACAAAAGAAGTACAATAACATTTGAAACCATCGACTTTGGTGCTGCTAGACTGCTAAAGTCTTTAATTTATGTGTGTGCTTATCTCTAGGTTTGTTAAAATTTGTTATTTCTAGGTTTTTAAATAGAAGATAAGGATTGCATATTATAAAATTAATTCATATGAGAATAATAGAGAAAATAGTTTATACAAACAAAATTACCATTAATATGTTGTACACAAATTTCTCTAATATTAAAACACATTTTAGAAGATGTATGCTAATTTCAGTATATTAAAAAATATCGATTTCAAATTTCTCTCCTTTTTTCCCTTATTAAAAAAAATATGCAAACAAATTTTTTTTTTGTCTTGAAAAAATAGAACCTATATTATATTATCATGTAGTAATTAATTATAAACCTTTAAAAAGTTAGGTTCATGACAAGTTGCTCTTCATTGTCAAAATTAAATTTAATTAGCTGTTAAAATCAGTTTTCAAAGCCATAAAAATTGAAATTGACTTGGATTTCTTTAAAATTGTCCAGTGAGATTAGGTTGTGTAGATCGGGTGTAAGTATATTTTATATTCAGCTTTATGCAAGTGCACTAAGGTCAAATTCGGCCATACATCCTTAAATTACGTAGGATTATATCACAAAAATTAGTTTATCACTTTATTGTAAGTAAAAAATTATAAATTATCTTTTCACTTTTTTAAAGGAAAAGATAAAAAAATACATTACGTAGGAATTAGTAGGCAAACAATTTGACATAACTCTCCATAAAAAATAAAAAATAAAAAACTCAATAGCTTTGGAGGAATTTTCAGACACCAGAGTTGGTTCCAAAAAGTTGCATCTACAAGTTTAGAAAAACCATTTGGTTGCAAAAGTAAGAAAGTTGCAGATACCACCAATAAATATTGGACAGTGAAGAGGTTACCAATGTAGGCAAGAGTAAGAAAGTTACAGATACCACCAATAAATGATGCTATCAACAAAACAAAAGCCACCTAAAGAATTGCAACTAGATCGTGAATTAGGGAATAGAGATAAAAAATAACTGAATGTAACAGAAGTTGGGAGAAGATCACTCCAACCTGTATAAAAAATAGGGAAGGCAAAAGCAAAGGCAGCAGCTCGACTTTTACTCGTCTCCTGCACAACTCTTGCTGCTGCATGCAGTACGGGCCCAGAGAAACTACGAAAAGCACTCTCATACCTGTATAAAAAAACAGGGATAGGTTAATTACGTCCTCTTTCAAATTCAACCACATGGCTAATCTGCATTCCGTGCTATAAAAATTGTAACAACGAGTCAAACATAACATTTAACTTGCGTTCATAATCAAATTCCTCTTCCCCAAATACACACTCCGTAATTATAGTGTGCACATAGACTCTATCTATAATTGACGAGATCGCTTTTAGCAACCATTTTGCAATAATTTAATTAGAAAACTAATTACATCATTAACATAACTTAATTATTACAACATTGTACATCTCATCAATAAACAAACTCCAGACAAGCTCAATTTTCCTCACCCCTCCAAAACTGCCCAAGCTCATGAACAATAGTTGTATAAATATATATAGTTGGAACTTCAATTCTGAACTTCAAGAATTCTAATTTTGAGCTTTGAAGGGAAACTCAGAATCTAGATTTAATTAATTCCATTTCCATCCAATTCCCTCAAAATAAACAAAAGGGTATACATTAAAATGAAAAAAATTAGCAAATTTACTATCAGAGAAATAAAGAGGAAATTAAAAGGAGAGTTAATTACCTCTTGGAGAAGTTAGAATCAGAAGTTACAGTGATCTTGCTCTTGTCACCAGCAATAGTTACAATATCACCAAGAGCACCAGCCTTACCACCAACCAAGAGAATAATAGCTAAAGAAAGGAAAAAAACAACAGAGAAAGAAACCTGCAATGACGAACCAGCCATAGCCAAAGAAGAGAACAATCCAATAATTTCTTTAAATCCAAATCTCTCCAACACAAATAAACTGAAAGCACAAAAAATAGAAAGGATAAAAGAGTATGTCTAGAAAGGAAACAACAAGAAGACAAGGGGCAGTCTTTATGCATCAAAACATTAGAGGACATAGGTTGATTTTTGAAACTACCAGCCAACACTATGACTAGAAACTACTACCACTTGGTCAAGGACACAAATATCTCGAAATGTGAAAGCAGACTTTTAATGAGCTCAAAATCCAATACACTCTGCAAAAAATCTCACAAGTATTAATGATTAATCATCATGATTTGCTAACAAAAGCTGGATACTATTTATTTCTCACCTCCATTAGTTCCAAGTAATCAGCAACTGGGTCCATTATTGCCATTTTAATCTCAGATATCTGCATGGCATTTACATTTTATTCATCAGCTTTAAAGCACATGGATTAAGCTTGTATCAGAGAGCGAACAAAGCCACAAGCATTTAATAAGATCAGGAAAGTAAACCAAAAAAAAAGAATATCTTTACTGAGCTGCAGATAAAACTGACTTTAAGAGTGAAACCATTGGGCAAAATTTGTGAGACCCCTTTTCTGAAGAAAGAACTGCTTTTTCATCAAGAAAGCCAAAGGCATTTATATGCGGGCAGAAGAAACTTCCATGCCCTTGAGTAATGCAGGAAAAAACATTTATACATACTACATCAGCACCCTAATATTTGTATTTTTGAGATTGTTCAGTAATAGGAATTTAAAAATGCTACTAAAAAGGCAGAGATGTGCATCTGCACAACTAATACTACAATAATTGCCTTCCAAATATTAATTCAGGCACCTCTTTCTTATCTTGTAATAAAAACAACCCAGCAAGAGTAACTTCTACATGAATGCCAAAACAAATTTACCGCGTTTCCCAATCCTTCAACTTCTTGCTTCCTCTGGGTTTAGAAATTGGGGCATTCATTCCAGCCATCTTCATATTATATTTGGCCCGAAGAGCATCATTATATGTCCATCTGCATACAAAAGGATTATCAGGAATTATTTAAGGAATAAAACAAGTTAGAGCAGAACATCCATCCGCAACAAAAGGATGATCAGGAATTATTTTAAGGGATAAAACTATTTAGAGCAGAACATCGTGATTAGAAACTCCAAAAAACACAAACTCCAGAAAAACTTGAAGAAACATTTAACCATTAAATTTATTACTACAAGATAACAATATAGAGAACAGTAATGATCATAATTGCAACCAATTTAACATATCGATAGAAAAAAGCCATGTTAACCTAAAACATTTAATGAAAATCGTAACAAGAAAATGGGAATCATACCTCCAGGAAGTACAAGTTTTCCTGCAAAAAAGTAGCAGAATAGGAGTAATGAACAACCAAATCCTGCAGCCAAACATGGTGTTTTCTCCATAACCCAAAAAACTAAAGAGAAAAAAATGGCTAATATCTCGAGAAGCTATAACTGAGAAACTAAAAATGCTTAGCACAATACGAATAAAAATAAGGAAAAAAAAAACCCCATGATTTTATACCCAAATTATCCAATAAAAGCCCCCACTTAACACCACTACAATGCACTTCCCAAATTTAGTATCCCTGTTGCTATTACAACAAAACCGAAACAGTATCCCTGTTGCTATTACAGAAAAAAAATATATCAAAAAAAGAGCCCATCACCTCATAGGTTGATTTTTGTCATATTGCGAAAAGTTAATTGAAAAAAAAAGAAGAAAATAAATCAACCATCACCTGAGAGGTTGATTTTCTTCACTTTTTATGTATACAGTTGAATTTCGCCACTAAATAGCTGGAGCTTCTCTATGGTTTCTGGATGGAACTGTTTCTAACAGAAACGGTTTCTGAAACAGACATAAGATACTATCATATAAGCAATGAACCCAAATAACAAAAATCAAGATTCCCTAAGAGAGACAAGGAAAGAAAGAAACCAGGAAAACCAGCATAGAATGCAACCATCCTGCATTAACTTGCTCTTTGAGATCCTGGAGCTAACACTGTGCCCGCACAAATATCCCCAACTTCACTTGGGTTTAAATTTATTTTCTCGATCAATGCCTGCAACAAGCAACCAGAATAAAAATTAAAACAAAAATGAAGCAATTCCCGCCTTCCCCCCAGAAAAAAGAAAAACAAAGATACTCGTATTATTTATAGACTAAGGCATAATACCAGTCAACAATCATGAAATTCAAAGGTTAGCATAAAATTCGGGTGAGAAGAAGACGAAGAAGGGCGGAAGTGATCGAGAAGAACTCGTTGCTAATATGAGAAGAACATGGAAGGAGGTGGCGTTCAAAGCTGATGGCAAAGATGAAGAGAAGAGAAGAGATGGGGGGGGGGGGGGGGTTAATTTATACCTAGGGCAACAAATAAAAAAATTACATAAATACCCTTAATTTTAGCAACGGAATTTCAATTCGGTTGCTAATTCGCAACCAAAATTAATTCCGTTGCTATTTTTAATTAAAAATGAAAATTAGCAACGGAATTCAATTTCGGTTGCTAATTTAGC